>PVKP010018269.1:0-44558 GCA_004027715.1 Plecturocebus donacophilus | reverse complement strand
CCCTCTCTTCCTCCTTCCTTCCTCCCTTCCTTCCTTTGTTCCTTCCTTCCTTCCTTCTGTCTCATCTTCTTCCAAGATTCATACTTCTTATTCTTATAAACTCCAGTTAACATGAAATGACAGGTATCTCTTACTTTATTTATTCACTAAACAAATATGTATGGCATGACCCTTATAAAATTATATTTGATATTTTAAAAAGTAAAGCTAGCATTTTGTTTGTTTTCATGATTTTTATATATGTATTCTGTTTCACTTACCATTTTTTGACTTTTTACATTATATAGTATTTTCTTATTTCTATTAAAGTTTGATTTTGGGGGGCAGGACTACTAATTGTTCATTTCATTTTTGTAAGCTGAATTTTCCATATCTTTATAGGAGTTTTTGTTAGAAGCTATATAGTCTTTTGTTATGAAGAATGACACATGTTATTTAACTTATATGTTATATCCAGGAGCTGACATTATGTGCAAAGATTATTTTACTTCAAGTAGATATAGATGCTTGGATGATATCTTTAAGTTCATGGATATTGCTTTGGAAGCTGAGTGAACAAGTGAGCTGCCTTCATTTCTTCCAACTGTATAGAGATAGCTCCTAGCCTGAAAGTTAATGTCAGATATAATATTCTGTAAAAATATAAAAATTATTTTACTATCAATTAGATAACTCTGAAAATGATCTAAAATTTCTCCAGGCCAGTAAAGAAGCAGAATAGAATTGTGGTGGACTCAAATCATAACACCACCAGTGAAGTCTGGCAGAATGTGTGAGTTTATATTTCAGCTTTACTACTTGATAGCCTTGTGATTTTCAAGTTCTGAAATATGAATATGATTTTATAAAAACAGAAAAATAATGCTGCTTTGACTAACTCACAGGATTATTGTGAAAAAAAGTTTAAAATATACACTAAAGAACTTTGGATCTGAATATACATATTAAAAAGCACATTTCCCTGGCTTAGTGTGGGTTAAGCTCAATGAGTCTCTGCTTTATCACTTAAAACTTTAATTCATTGGATTTTCGGATCACTGAAATGCCAATTATTCACATACTCTTGGTCAGGTAACCTCAATTCCCGAACCACATGGAGAATGACAATGAATCTGAAAGCCATTCTCTCTCAAAGAATGTTCTTTCCCAACAGGTCTATGATACAAAAATTCTGTCTGAAAGGTAGACTTTTGATTCATCCTATAGTAAGTAGTATTTCCCCAGTAAAAAGTATGAGTCAAATTAGGCTTCTCTCCTTAAAAAATATAATTAAAATATAATATTTGAAACATAATTGGAAATTTAGAAAGTTAAAAAGAAGCAAATTAGTCCGTAGAATGAAGGAATGTTATAAAAGATTGAAGAATAACAAGTAAAATATATGATATTTGGTCATAATGAATAATAATACAATAAAATTCTAAGAATTGAACAAAATTAGTTAATTTAAGTGGAACCCAATTGTGCCTATTTTCATGTAATTCCAATGATACTATAAGTTTGATTATATGACCGAAATTGTTTACTACACATTCAATGTGGTCACTGATATTTCTTTAATGCTTTAAGCAGAGATATACAGAATTCTGGTGAGTGATTTCAAAAGGGGGTCATGAATATTTAAATGTACCATATGAAGCTGCTTGGTGGCCCAGTGTAGGCATAACTTTAACATGTTGTTCAGTAATGTGTTATAAGAAAATGCTATAGATTGGGTTCAACAAAGTATGGCTCCTGGGCTAAATCTCACCTGCCACTTGTTTTTTGGTAAATAACATTTTATTAGAAAACAGCCATGCTTTTTTATTTCTGTATTGTCTAGAGCTTCTTTCACACTATGACAGCACAGCTCTGTAGTTGCCACAGAGACTAGATGGCTGGAAAAATCCTGAAATATTTGCTCTCTGCAGCTTTAAAGAAAAAACTTGGTGACTCTTTCTAGAGATTGTTCCTTGCATCAGGAGAAATCATGAATGACTTTAACATGAGCAAAAGATCATTGGTGCCTTTCTATAGAATGTTGATTTTTTTTAACAGATTCTTCTGGGTTGTCTTAAAAAGAAAAAGGGAAGCAAAATAATTTTTCTTTTTTTTTAAAATGATATCTTTTTATGAATGAGGTTTAAAATATTTTAGAGTACTTTGAGCCCTTCATATTTCTTTCTCTGTGAATTCTCTCCATATATTTTTTAGGCTCATTTTATATTAGATTTTGGATATTTTCCCCTTAGCTTATAGATTCCCCTTATTTACTAGAGAAATTAATAATTTGTTATATAAAATGCAAATAGCTTCCGCACTGGACACATACTAAATGTTGTACAAAGATTGGGACATACTTATTTTTATGTGGTATAAAATAGAAGTCTAGTTTTGCTTTTCTGCACAACCTGCTTTTTCCAAATGGAGTTAGTTTGCGTATGCAGTTATTTTCAGTTTACATATATTATTTTATGTTATAGACTATATTGTGTGCCTTATATTTTATATTTAACAATAAAAAATAATTTATTGATTAAGCATATTGCATTGGTCCACCTATTTTATTGTTTCTTATGCTAAATCTGATGACCAATGACAACCCCTCTGTCCTTTGCTGATCCTTTCTGGACCCAATGTAATGCATGCTTAGATTTCTCTTTCTCCTGTGTACAGCCCCTGTCAGTAATTCTCACTGGCAAACTCCAATCTGGGGCACTTTGAAGAGAGAAGTTTGAGGGATACAGTTCTTGACTTCTCCTATGGAATGAAAAAGACCTTAGAGGTCTGAAATAAGATTAATTTCTGAGTCAAGATACAAGAATAAAATTGGATTTTCTGTCAGATTCACTTATTAGATATGTCCCAAACCATGTTTGTCATAAAAGTATGACTTTTTCAATTAAATTATTAAAATCAGCTGCTTGTCTATTTACATTTTAACATATCTGAAATTAGGATGCACCTTACAATTAATTGTTTATCAAAGTTTATTTACCTGTAGAAAGTTTTCTCTTGTATAGGTTCACAAAATAGTTTGTACATGAAGGGTAATAAAATGTAGTATACTTAACCCACATAGAAATGGATGTGGAATGACTAACTAGTAATAATGGTTTCCGTATCTCAATAAGAATGTTTAGTAGTATGTTCTTAGATTTTATTTTGGGAGGCAGAGCAATGTATTTTGAGATAAGACTCAAGCTTGCAATTTCCTCATCTCTCAAGTTAAAGAACACTGGGCAAAACCTTCCATCTCCCCACTTTGTTATCTCCTTATTTCTGTCCTGAAAAAAAATATACTTCTGCAGGACAGAAATAAGCCTGAGTTTTAGCATTGGGTAGATCTATATGGAAGCTTGTAGGAAAAAAATATAACTACAGTGTCATGTCTTGATAAGTGACATTTACAACTCTAGTGACTAATGAAATAGTGATATAATCACTAATGAAATGGTGATGCAAAAATTTCCGATCAGTTAGTTTTTACAAACTTGCTGATTATGTAGTTTATAAATTTATGAAACAACTTTGCTACTAGTACATACCTTTAGAAATCTTACACTAAAGACACTAAGTTGACCAGGAATTTCCAGTTACCCCGCTATGACAGAAACCACTTCTTACAGGTATTCATCTTCGAAAGGAAAGTGTGGATCACAAATATGTGGTTATTTAAAGCCTCAGTTTTGGTAAATTTAACACAAGGATTCTATAAAATTAGTACATTCATTTTTATTCAACACTGTCCAATATTGGCTTTAAGGAAGATCAAGAGTTGGTGATGAACCAAGCACCATGGTGTGATGACAAATGGATGAAAGCACAGTGCAGAGAATGGCATGTTACTGATGACAGATATGGTTTAAACCTTGAATATTTCTTATTCAGGAAAATGCTAACTAACAGCAGATTCCTAACAGTGTTTTTCCCACAGTCAAATTAACAATCTGAATTTTGAGAACCCTCCCAAAGCTTTGAAAACCCAGAAGATTTTGTGACTCTCACTGAACACTTATATTGATGAGGATTAATATTCTTTAATCCGATGTAGTGTGAATATGTATAGGTTTCTAGGTAGATATAGTAATGTTATTGATTACAGATGCTGTCATAGACTCTATAAAGGTATTATATAATATATAGTGTATGCACAATCTCACCTTACATTAGAAAAACATCTAGAATTGGATAAGAAAATAAGTAAATACATTAAGTGTGTATAAGGTTACTAATATTTTATTAAATATGAGTTATACTAAAATGATGTATATATATATGGATATTGATAGAGTTGTATAGACTCACATTTTTTGGTTGATATTTAAAGTAAGAAGCATGTAATTTGTTGTATTTGTTTACTTGGGCTGTCATAACAAAATACCATAAACTGAGCAGATTAAATGACATTAATTATTTTCCTAACAGTTTTGGAGGCTAGGCGTCCAAGTTTAAGGTATATGCAAGGTCCTTGCTTTTGAGGCCTCTCCCCTTCACTTACAGATGACGATCTTTCCGTTGTATCTTCACACTGTTTTCCCTCTGTGTTTGTCTGTGTCCTAATTTCCTCTTCCTCTAAGGACACCTGCCATACTGGATTAAAGACCGCCATAATAATATTATTTTATAGTGATGGCCTCTTTAAAGACCTCATCTCCGAAAGCAATCATATTTTTAGGTACTGTCATAGGACTTGAAGATATAAATTTTGGAGGGACACAATTCAGCCCATAACAACTGTCTATATGAAGTCTCTAATGTAATTGGAAGAAAGAACAATTACACAGAAATGAAAAAGGAGGTACAATGAACTCCTATGGAAGAGGAACCCAGGAAGGCCTATTTTCAACTTATCAATAACAAATGTTACATTATATTATATCAACAACTATTAATTTTAGCTTTCTTCGGATAGACTTCTTTATTGGTGTAGAATACAATGGTAAATAAGCAAAACTAATAGAAAATGAACAATTACAAGAAATTCTTGAATTTAGTAAAAAATAACCACAACACAGACATTACCCTTTATAAAATGGAAAATGGAGAGAATTCAGATTTTAAGCTGGGTGTCTTTAACAGCTGTCCCAGATGAGAATACTCTTGTCTTTATCACTTTGGTTGAGAGAGTGATATAAACCATGTTACCGGAAATCTGAAATATCTCTGCTATTACCATTGAGCCTGGGTTTGAATTTTTTAATTATTTAAAAGGTTTTGAATCATGATATGTTTTCGCTGTGTCCATACCGAAAATCTCATCTTGAATTTTAATCCCCATAGCCCCCATGTGTCAAGAGAGAGACCAGGTGGAGGTAACTGAATCATGGGGGTGGTTTCCTCTATGCTGTTCTTATCATAATGAGTGAATTCTCATGAGATCTGATGGTTTTATAAATGTGTGGCAGTTCATCCTGCATTCAATTCTCCTTTTTGCTGCCTTGTGAAGAAGGTCCCTTGCTTCCTCTTCACTTTCCACCATAAGTTTCCTGAGGCCTCCCCAGCCATGCGGAACTGTGAATCAATTAAACCTCTTTCCAGTCCCAGGCAGTCCTTTACAGCATTGTGAAAATTGATAAATAAAATCAGTTAATTTAGAATTACTATTTTTGTCATTTCTAAGGACAATGATGTGTATTTTTATCTTCGAATATAATAATTCTTTAGGATAATTGTAATGGGCATATAACATATATTCTTTTTGAATTACATGCTAATTTGCTCTCAGATGTGTCTGAAGTTGTATGTTGTTAAAACTGTGTTTCAAATATGAATAACTTGAGGTTGTAATCTTAACTGGTTTTACATGACTTTTATGCTTTAGAGATGTATTTTCCCACTGAGGCTCCTTTTGCAGGGTACACAGTAGGCTGGAAGTTTTTGATGTTTAAAAACATTTCCATTAAATTCAGAAAAAAATTTGATACTAACTTATTGTCAAATGTTTCTTAGATTCTTGTAGTATTCTAAATCATTATTATGATTCCAGTTGTTAGTATAGAATAACATTAATTTTTTTTATAAAGTTTTACGAAAAAGAAAAACTCTTGAAATTTAGGATAAGGAAAACAAGGCACAATGTGATCAGAGTTGATTGAAATATTTTAACATTTTTTTTCTACTGAAAAATAAATGAAGAATACATTAGAACCACAAGTTGCATTTCATTTTAGTATTTATGGCAGAGAATAAGAAAGAAAACTAGTTATTGTATTCAGGCTGTGAAGAAGGAGTCACATTATATATCACTGTGTCCACAGGGGACGTGATTAGACAAAATCCTGGAGACAGAGGAATATTTTTTAAAATGTGAATTTCATGTAAAAGCAGCTTTTTATATTATATTGTTGACTTAGTTTTAACTTGGGACCAATATTTCTTTTTCTTAGATTTTGTGGCTCAAGTAAACAGTCATTTTCCTTTGAAATATTATAAAGCAAATTTTCTTTAATATGCATGATAGTGGAAATGGTAGAGTAGGCTGAATTTTCTTCTTTTTATGCAAAAGTAATTCATTATATACTCCAAATGATTATTTCTTTAGAATTGCTGATAGTCTCTTAGCCACTCCAAACATAAATTCAATAAAACATATAACTCTTTATGTGTGACTCCATAGGTTCAAAAACAAGCAAGCAGTAAAATTCCAATGAAAGAAGCAAGTTGGAGCAAAGGAGATAACAATAAAATGTAGTACATTGGGGGATGGTTGTAAAAAAGTAACTACTGGAAATACGAAAATCAAAAGCATGTTCAATTGTATGGAAAAGAAGGCATTGTTAACATTTTCTTTATTTCAATTTCTGGGGGAGGAATCCATAGTAGAACTAGTAAAGGCATCATCAAATACAGTCTCCTAACAAATGTAGAGGTGAAACAGACTATTTCCAAACCACTATTATATAAGCTTCTTATGATTAATATGTATGAAATTTTACATTATAAAATCTAACTTGGTAAAAAAATTAGTTCTATTTATTTTTATTTTTTAGAAGAGTTTTATTTTTTCTTATTTAAAAAATATGCATTTATTTTTGTTGTGTTTTGACAGAAAAATTCACGGGTCTTTGTTCTGGGTTCATGTGCAGATCTTGCAAGATTGTTACATAGGCATATACATTTCATGGTAGTTTGCCGCATCCATCCCCCGTCACCTACATTAGGTATTTCTGGTAATGTTAGCCTTCCCCTGTCTCTCTACTCCCTGCTATCCCTCCCCTAGCTCTCCATCCACCAACAGACCCGAGGGTGTGATGTTCCCCTCCCTGTGTCCATGTGTTCTTATTGTTCAACACCCACTTATGAGTGAGAACATGTGTTTGGTTTTCTGTTCTTGTGTCAGTTTGCTGAGAATGTTGGTTTTCAGCTTCATCCATGTCCCTACAAAGGATATAAACTCATCCTTTTGTATGACTGCATATTATTCCATGGTGTATATGTGCCACATTTTCTTTATCCAGTCTATCATTGCTAGGCATTTGGGTTTGTTCCAAGTCTTTGCTATTGTAAACAGTGACACAGTGAACATACATGTGCATGTGTCTTTAAAATAGAATGATATATAATCTTTTGGGTATATACCCAGTAATGGGATTGCTGGGTCAAATAGTATTTCTATTTCTAGATCCTTGAGGAATCGCCACACTGTCTTCCACAATTGTTGCACTAATTTGCACTCTCACCAACAGGGTAAAAGTATTCCTATTTCTCCACATCCTCTCCAGCATCTGTTGTCTCCAGGTTTTTTAATGATCGCCATTCTAACTGGCATGAGATGATATCAATATGGTTTCAATTTGCATTTCTCTAATGACCAGTGATGATGAGCATTTTTCCATATGTTTGTTGACCACATAAATGTCTTCTTTTGAAAAGCGTCTGTTCATATTCTTTGCCCACTTTTTGATGGGATTGTTTGATTATTTTCTTGTATATTTGTTTTAGTTCTTTGTAGATTATGGATGTTAGCCCTTTGACAGATGAGTAGCTTGCAAAAATTTTTTCCCATTCTGTTGGTTGCCGGTTCACTCTAATGGTTGTTTCTTTTACTATACAGAAGCTCTTAAGTTTAATTAGATCCCATTTGTCTATTTTGCCTTTTGTTGCCATTGCTTTTGGTGTTTTAGTAAAGAAGTCCTTGACCATGCCTATGTCCTGAATGGTATTGCCTAGATTTTCTTACAGGGATTTTATGGTGTTAGGTCTTATGTTTAAATCTTTAATCCATCTGGAGTTAATTTTTGTATAAGGTATAAGGAAAGGGTCCAGTTTCTGCTTTCTGCACATGGCTAGCCAGTTTTCCCAATACCATTTATTAAACAGGGAATCCTTTTGCCATTGCTTGTTTTTGTCAGGTTTGTCAAAGATCAGATGGTTGTAGGTGTGTGCCATTAATTCTAAGGCCTCTGTTCTGTTCCATTGTCTGTTTTGATTATTGTAGCCTTGTGGTATAGTTTGAAGCAAGGTAGCATGATGCCTCCAGCTTTGTTCTTTTTGCTTAGGATTGTCTTGGCTATGCGGGCTCTTTTTTGGTTCCATATGAAGCTTTACATGGTTTTTTCCAGTTCTGTGAAGAAGGTCAACAGTAGCTTGATGGGGATAGCATTGAATCTGTAAATTACTTTGGGCAATATGGTCATTTTCACAATATTGATTCTTCCTAACCATGTGCATGGAATGTTTTTCCATCTGTGTCCTCTCTTTATTTCCTTGAGCAGTGGTTTGTAGTTCTCCTTAAAGAGGTCCTTTATGTCCTTTGTTATATTCCTAGGTGTTTTATTCTCTTTGTAGCAATTGTGAATGGGAGTTCTCTCATGATTTGGCTTTCTGTTTTTCTGTTATTGGCATATAGAAATGCTTGTGATTTTTGCACATTGATTTTGTATCCTGAGACCTTGCTGAAGCTGCTTATCAGTTCAAGGAGATTTGGGGCTAGATGATGGGGTTTTCTAAATATACAGTCATGTAATCTGCAAACCTGGACGATTTGACATCCTCTCTTTCTATTTGAATACCCTTAATTTCTTTTTCTTGCCTGATTGTTCTGGCTAGAAATTCCCATACTATATTGAATAGGAATGGTGGGAGACAGCACCCTTGTCTAGTGCCAGTTTTCAAAGGGAATGCTTCCAGTTTTTGCCCATTCAGTATGATATTGGCTGTGGGTTTGTCATAAATAGCTTTTATTATTTTGATAAATAAATAATTATATTTTAAATAGTGTTATTTATTATTATATGTTTCATTGATACCTAGTTTATTAAGAGTTTTTAGCATAAACTGCTGTTGAATTTTGTCGAAGGCCTTCTCTGCATCTATTTAGATAATCGTGGTTTTTGTCTTTGGTTCTGTTTATGTGACAGATTATATAGATTTGTATATGTTGAACCAGCTTTGCACCCCTGGAATGAAGCCTACTTGATCATAATGGATAAGCTTTTGGATGTTGCATTCAGTTTGCTAGTATTTTATTGAAGATTTTTACATCGATGTTCATCGTGGATATTGGCCTGAAATTTTCTTTTTTAGTTGAGTTTCTGCCAGGTTTTGGTATCAGGGGCTTTTCAGAGGTACATTTGATGTTTTCAAACATTGCTGACGTATTTAAAGTTATTTAAATTATTCATAATGATATGTGTTCTTATTTAATGATAAGTATATATTTTGAAATCATTAGAATATTATTTGTTATTGTAGAAGATATACTGTGAACTCTGGTAAGTCTACAATGAGGCAATTTTATAGATAGTGCCTGCTTTTAGAATGATCATGAATGTTCTAGTAAAGATGATCACGTATGGGATGGAGACATTTTACTGCATTGATGCAGGAGCTTGAAAAATTGAAATGCACAAAACATGCTTACTGATTGAATTTGTGTCTCAACAAATAATGTAAACTTCAGCAACACTTTATATGGGTATCTGTTTTCTGAAAAATAAACACCAAAGCAATGTAAATAAAATTTATAAATATAAAATAGTAGTAATTTTTTATATGATGTACAGTATTATAATAAAATAAAAATATTTAAATCAGAGGTTAAGGTGTTTGTATAAAAATTAGAAATCAAATTGTTAGGATGATGTCTCATACTTTCAATGTAATTTCACCAGCCACTGTAACATTCCTTCCCCCATTTCCATATAAAACATGAATTATTCTATAAAGTATTATAAGAGGCTATTTTTTAAATTCAGTAAATATTTACTGATAAGAAGACTCATTGATCACCAAATTGCCCTTCTACTTAAACCACACATGAATCTTACGTTATATAATATGGTCTAATTACCTACTTTATGATCAAGCAAACATAACCGCCTTCAATATATTTCCACAGTAATCTTATTTTCTGGAATCTCCATTATGAAGTTCCACAATGTGAACCAAAGTCTGTTTTCTTAGTCCCTCATATCTGCACAATCAAGTCTGATGGTCTTAAATACTACACTTGTTTTAACTACTTCCAAGCATATATCATTGTTTTCTTTTCTCTGCAATGCTCCTGAAGATTTCAGTGAAACAACTGTTCCAAGAAAACTATATATTCTAACAAAAAATACTATGTATACACATCTCCTTCTTCCCTGCTTCCCTTTTCTAATAGGTAGAATAATGTGGTCCCTATACTTATTTTCTCATTCTTTTTTAGTAACAGAACCCTAAATTTATTCAGAGCACCATTTTACAAAACTTAAAGACAATTTTCTAAGTTAAGCTATTTGCAAGTAGCAGTGCCTAGTAAGATGTGAGTGGAAGGCATTGCATGGGAATTTTAGAGAAGAACTCTCTTCAAAACTGGCTGGCTCTGTTGAGAGGTGCACCTGTTTTCCTTGTCCTCTTCTCCCTCCTGCTTCTAGGGGCATGAGCAAGCTTGATGGGACTGGAGCTACATGCCACTAATCACAGAGCAAAATGATGGCTGTGGACTAGCTAAAATAGATTGATTTTTATGTGAGACAGAAGAGACACCTCTTTATATTTAACCTGATTCTACTTTACAATTCTCTAACCAACATCTGAAAGCAATTTTTAAGTAATACTATAGCATACTATTTTAGCTGGCATCAACCAGGAGAGGTGAAAGGAGCTCTGTATTTGGTTTAGAGACTGTACCTCAATCAACTCAAGTTATAGTCAAGTAATATCACAATATTGTGATATCCTCAATGTGATGTTTTAGACATAACAATATAACTTGACTACCTTAAGGGTATTTTGTATACATATTTTCTTGTTCATCTGTACATATTTTCTTGTTTATTTAAAAATTATAGAAATGAATTAAAACCTGGTCTTGCTTTTTCTTAATTTTTCACATGCTAGATTATCTTCTCTATCCATTTGCAAAACATCAATCAGGAAGTAAATCTTATTGTTATTTAATTAAATAATACTTTATTATTGATTATGCATATTTTAAAATATTTACTTAGCTCTTCATAAAGTGAGAATTAAGGAATACTATTATTTTAGTAGACTAGTGGAAGAATTAATTAACCACCAATATAAGAACTATTATAGATACTTGATAAGAATTCTCTAGTGTTACATATATTTGTAATACCTACCTTTCATTAAGTAAAGTTAAATGTAAAAATAACTGTGAATAAGTAAAGTTAAATATACAAATTAAAAACATGCTGGATGAATAATATATTTTAATATTATATCCATGAATAATAACTACAATGTTTTATTTGGCAAAGAAACATCTTGGTGGATGACATTTTTATTTCTACCACCTGGCAAATATTAATAAATTCTTGCTCTTCCTCACCTTACAGAGAAAACACATGGAGTTAGGCTCTTCATATAAGAAGCATCTGAAGAACAAATTAGTGATTGTTAATCAGATGCCTTTCTTATGTCGCTTATAGATAGCCATACAAAAGAGAATTTCCCAGGGAAGTGCAGATGTGTGAAAGCAAAGGAGGAATCTGAAAAACTCAAGTGGTTGATGGTTGATGGTTGATGGCCACTGTATATATCTTGCCTTATCTAGCTCATGGTGTGTGCCAATCTGGGCTCAATGTTTTTTTTGTTTTGTTTTTTCTTTTTTGTCACTGGATTCTGGATGTTGCTGTGCCCAAAAATGATGGCTTAAGCTCTGAGTGCTCTGTGAATGACCTAACATTAACACTCAAAATATATAACCACTGCATAAGTGCTTTTGGCAGACGTTGAGGCTTGATATCCGAATTCTATTCCCCAGCAATTTATCTTTGGTCAGGCTCTACTTTAGAGACTAAAATTCCTGAATAATTGCTTTCTCACTCTCCTTAGCAGGTAGTGAAACAATATGACAGAGCTATAGGCAATGAGTCATAATATGCATTCTACTATTTTCTAGATAAAAGAGACTAATGTGGTTTATTGTGATATCCTCTCATCTTGCATGGTAGCGTGATTGACAGCATGTCATTCTCACCATGAGGCAGGCGACTGTCTCAACACTGAGAATGGTAGAGTTTAATGATAGGAGTGTCTTGAATATTGATTTCTTCAGTGAGTTGTTGCACAACATTGAGTTGCTGCTGGCCTCCCAAACATATTTTTAAGTGAGCAAAATAAATGTAAGCCATTAGCATTCAGATGTTCTGTTACTTGTGGCTAAAAAACATTTTAAGCTGCTACTTCCCATTTTTTATCTTGGATATATTAGTTTCCTGGGGCTGCTGCAGCATAGCATCACAGACAGGGTGGCTTCAAAAGAAATTTATTGTTTTATGGTTATGGAAATTGAGGTGCCAATAGAGGTTTTTTGTTTTTGTTTTTGTTTTCTAAAGGTAGTGAGGAATATTCTGTTCTTCTCCCTTAGCTTCTGGTAGCCTTGGGCATTTCCTGGATTACATTTGGTATTATTTCTGTATAATTCACATTTTGTCTATCCCTGTCTCCAAATTTCCCCCTTTTTATAATGACACCGGTCATATTGGATTAGGGTCCACTCTAATGGCCTCATATTAATTTCAACATCTGCAAAGACTATTTGCAGTAAGGTTCCTTTACAGGTACTAGGGTTACAACTTCAACATCTTTTTGGGAACACAATTTAACCTATAACATCAGAGTTCAGCATAGTAACATGTTTCATATTGTGGAGTGAGTTTAGATTAGCAAATTCAGTTTCTCTGTGTGTATTCTATCTTTCCCTCTCCCTGAACACAGGCTCCAGGGTTTAGTGGCTCTGGAAGGTGATGGCCTATGCCAATAGTACTCAGCGATTCTGCTTTTATTTATCTTGAAAGTTTTCCTGTCGCTTGAATGGTTTTTAATTGGCTATCTTTTCTAGATTGACATTTAGATTCTCTCAGAAGGATTTGGATCATAATCCCTAAGACACAATCGCCAATGCCATAATTCCAAATGTTGAAATCCCTAAAGGTCAAATTCCTAAGGTCTAAATTTCTAAAGTCTAAAATTCCTAATGTCTAAATTCCAAAAAATCACAGTCATATAATAGTTGCATTATCTTAGGTGGAAAGATTACTTTGTTATTGTTTTTATGTAGAAGAAAATGGATTTCAGTGGAATCTCCAAGCCATGATAGATTTGGAATCAGGTGCAATCAAGGATTCCAGAAGTGAATTTCAAGGTGTTATCAATAAAATTTCGTTTTTTCCATTCATCCTAGTGCATTTGGCAAAAAAAATTCCAGTGAATGGATTAGCCACGCGATATGGCAACAATGAAAACTTCCATTTTAAAGTGTGTCACTCGCCTGTGTTGACATTCCTTCTAGCAGATGACATATCAGGAGCTTTTAATGAACTAAAGCCACCTTTGCCTGAAAAAGCTAGCTAAATTACTAAATAGTTTAAAAATAATTATGCACATTGTAGGATAAGAATTCATGTATGCAAAGGTGTAGCAGTTTGATCACCAGTATTGTGGTCTATATATGTGCACGTGGGGAATGTATTTCCACATAGTTGTGTATATACACAGTATTTATCCTTGCAAAAATATGCATGTTACTTTATTGTGTATAGTGACCTATGAAGTGCTCTGTCATGTTTTTATATGTTTTTCCAGCAAGTCACCTTTAAGAATGTAAACAAATATCTTTTAAAGAACCTTAACAATTATTTTTCCAGAATTATACTTTCAAAATTTTGGTCTTTCAGGATTGCAGTTTTAAGGGTTTTAGGCTAGAAATTTTGATCGTTCAAAATTTCTACATTTGGGAATATGGTGTTTGGGGTGTTATATTTTGGGATTTTGATTGCCTGTCCTCTAAACATTCTCATATCCATTAGGTCTCATTGCTATTGAACTAACAGATTTTCCAGCTTGACCTTTTTGTTTTTCTGGTATAATTTTTTATATGTATAGCTACAAAAATAAAATAAGGTGATGTGGAACAATAATCAGCATTCAGACACCTGGACCAAAATACCAATCAATAAGTTTATGGTCATATTTGATACTAAAGAAGATTTAAATCAATGTGTTACACTGTTCTGTATTAAAGAAAACAGTATTTTAACTGTAATTTAAGTGAAATCCAAAGTGATTTTCAGGTACACCAACAATTCTATATTTTAAGTCATCTCATTCAAATATGTCTGTTATAATTAATGAATGTATGGGCCAGATATTATGTATAATATGAGGAAAAAAAGATAATAGAAGATTTTTTTCTAAACAGTTTGAGACTATTCTGTTTTTTTCTATGTATGCAATAAAATATCTTGCACATCATGTATTCATACATATGCCTTTTCGAACTTTATCAACCCATTGATGCCAGAGGTTGCACGTTTTTTGTGTGTGAAAAATCAGAACTTGATGACGGCCTTGAGCAGTAGGATATAAATAACTGCCCCAAGCTTAGCATTCCAGTAATGGAACACTAGACATAAATAGGTTAACACTTAAATTTTGTCTTCTTATATGAATCCTATTGCTTATAATTATGAAGTATCATTCAATGTGTTTAAAATATCCATAGTGGTCATGTTTCTCTAATTTGGAGGATTATAGCATTTGCTTTAATCCAATCACTGTGTGGTTTTTTTTTTGTTTGTTTTTTGAATGAATGAGCTCAAGAATCAATCTGCATTGATATTACTAATTATCTCTTTTTGGACTAGCAATAGCACTCTAGAAGAATAAGTATGCTTATTTTCTATATTTACCAACACTAATTTATTATACTTTATCACATTTGTTAATTCAGGCTTACAAAAATATGTTGTTTTATCAATATAAATGCGTATTTACAATGGTGATTTGCACATTTTAAAGAAATAGAAAAGAAAAATAAAGCTTACTAAACATTTATTTCATAAATATAAGGTTGGTTTAATATTTGTTATCAATTAATTCAATTTATTATAGTAACAATTATAAAGAACACATATCTTAACTCAGAAAAATATTCTCATAATCAACACAAGTTTATAATAAGACATCTCATAAAAATAGAGATACATTAGAACTGATTCCAGATGATCTAAAATAAAGAAAATATATGCCATCCCCAAACAAAAATTATGCCTAAGCAAGCATTTGAAGACTAAATGTTTTCCCAACAGCATCTGAGAAAGGAAAGGTTGTCCACACATATTCCTTCTACATGCCATTGTACTAATGATCCTAGCTAGTACAGAACATGTGTTAATATACAAAAATCAGATATAAAGTTATATACCAACAATGAGTAACTGAAAAAAGATACACTATCGTACTAGAGCAAAAATAATCAAAATATTTAAGCGTTCATTTATTGAAATATGAGGAAGATCTGTACATACAAAATTATTGAAATTTACTGACAGAAACTAAAGATAAGCATAAATGGAGCAAAAGGCCATGTCATGGGTTGGGAGACACAGTGTTGTCAAGACAACCATTTTTCTCAAATCAATCTATAGATTTATGTTAGTCTCGACAAGAAAAAAAACTTCAACAGGTTTTTTTTTATTATTATTAAATAAATATTGGCAAGCAAATTCTCACAGACCTAGATTAGGTGCCTGTTACTGAATATTACTGCTATCACTGACACCTTATAACTGGAACTGACTTTGTGAACTGACTGGGGACACTAGAAGATTTAAGTGAGTAAAAACTTGATTACTTGATGTTCAGAAGCCCACCCGGATGAAGAAAATATTTTGATTTCAGGAAAAGCATTACCTTGGGCCCAGTGTCTAATAATTCCTATGAAAATTGTACTTTTCCCTTTTTCTCTTTATAGTTGCCCGATATAGAGTATCTAGCTGCTGGTAATCTTGGGGAAATTTAGTTGGGCACATTCTTGTGATGTATTATGAAATTCATTGGCAATTTTTCTTCATTTTTACTCAATGAGCTCTGGGATTTTCAACTGATGCAAGTATAGGAGTTTATTTAAGTTCTGTAAACCTTATTTTGGACGGTCAAGTCTCTAGTTAGGTTTTAATTCACCAGACCTAAATCTTTATTGTCTAATACTCATTCAGCAGGACTTTGTATGACAGATCATTTATTTTCTTCCAAGGACCTGACCATGTATTTACTGTTGTCAAAGGCCACTGTGGGTTGGGTTGCTCTAATTAGCAGTTTAGACCTTCTGCCTCTCATAATGACCATTGTCACTCACCTTTTCCCTGGCAGACACTGTTGCAATTTGACCTCTTCCACCCTAGAATACAATTATCCTCATTAAAATATGTGACCCCATTTCAAAGCTAGCCCATCCGAACCAAATTTCTGGTTGCAAACAAAATAACTGCCACAATAACCTTTCAGATATACTGGTTCCCCCTCACCAAAGTATTCCTCAATTCTTCATCAAAAGAAGTAATTCTGGGACCCTATAAGTGGAAAGATATGGGTGGTAGTCAAGTGAGTTACAAGTAACTATTTATGTGCAACGTTTTCATTTGATGCTATTCCAATGCATTATTCTAATGCTTTTGTCTATATTATTCCAATGTATTTCTATCATTTTAACTTGATTTAGCGAGTGAAATGTTAAGTCCAGATTTTAGGCAACTAACTTAAGAAATAATACTATACACAGTTTATTAGGCAAGCACAAATAATTTATAATCTCTGGTGTGTGAATTCTAAGTAATAAATTCAGCAGAATCCAGATTTTTCTCCCTTCCTCTGCTCTCACAGAATCAATTTCCATATATGTAACCTACATTTTATCTTGCTTTGTTTTTGTTTTGGCAAATACAAATTAGCAAAACCTTATAATTCTCGTTTGAGAAAGATTTTCCTTTTCATGTTTGACTTTATGATTTTTTCCTTTAGAGATATGCTTAAGTATGGATCTGATTATAGATCTAATGTATTCCCTTATTTAGCACACACTTTCTCTTCCATCATGGCAGACCTGGTCTAGAATACCCCTGGCTGCAACCAGGTTAAGTAAGCTCTACCCTACCCCTCTGGTTTTGCCACTTATTTTGGAGAGCAAGATCTACAAAACAGGAGTCCACCACTGGTATATTTTGCCCTAGTATAATTTGATTATATGTTAGAGAATAAACTATTGATTTAAATACATGTTATTAAAATATATGGTAAAACGATTACCTTAATAATACATGCAATTAAGATAGTCAAAGATTATAGAAACTTTATGCACGTTTCTAAAACAGCAAAGATTGCTTTACTATCATTAACTTCCAGTTTTAAAGTGGTAGAGTAATAACTGTATCTTACCTTCCTTTTTTAGAAATGACAGAAAAGTAAGTATAAGGAAAATACATATACATACTAAATTCAAAGAAACTAAGAAATTATTTAATATGTGATATATGAAGAAAAAACCCAGAGATCAATAATGTGCAGGAACATATTCTAAAGGAACTATAGGTTTGGGGACACATTTATTATTTAAACCCAAATATGTGTGTGTATGTAACTATGTGAAACTATGCATAAGGTAGGAAGATCAATCACTCATGATAAATTAACAGTGTTTCTAACTTTCAAATTATTCTTATCAATGAATTTCTGTCACTTACACCTAATGTATCCAAGAAAATATTTGCTATATCTACTTCAACTAGCTCTTCTTTTAAGTTTTCATATGTGGCAGTAGTCTAGAAGCACTGATAGTCTCTTTGGCTTGTTATTTAAAAACACAGTGGAAAAGACAGAAAGTTAATTCTGATCAATTAGATTTAGCCATAGTCACACAATAAAGTTCATGTTTAAATTTGACAAGGCCAGCATGGTGGCTCAGGCCTGTAATCCCAGCACTTTGGTAGGCCGAGACTAGTGCATCATTTGAAGTCAAGAGTTTGAGACCAACCTGGCCAACATGAGGAAATCCCGTCTACTAAAATTTAAAAAATTATCCAGGCGTGGTGGCGAACATCTGTAATTTCAGCTACTTGGGAGACTGAGGCAGGAGAATTGCTTGAATCTGGGAGGCAGAAGTTGCAGTGAGCCGAGATCGCACCACTGAAATCCATCTGGGGTGATAGAGCAAGACCCAGTGTTAAAAAAAAAAAAAAATTGACAGCCTTTTCTGTATATTTCTGGGATGCATCTCACAGGAATACACAGAGCTGTACTAAGTGAGCATTCTCTCATTCTCTGCTCACGACCTCCAGTCCCTTTCAACCCCCAGTCAAGGTGGGATTTAATAATGGAGACGTAGAAATAAGAGAGTGTAAAGGAGATCCATAACACATACTGGTATACTTTAATTTACCTACTAATACATTTATTAGGTTATTCAAAACTTGCTGATAAATGTGATTGGCAGAAAGAAAAAGCATAGCAACTACTTCAAAAAGGCTGAGAGCCTGCACAAAAATTAACTCAAAATGAATCAAAACCTAAAAGAAAAACCATAAAACCTTTAGAAGATAACATAGAAAAACAATCTAGATGATCCTGTGTCTGGTAATGGCTTTTTAGATAGAACACCAAAGGCATGGTCCGTGGAAGAAGTGGATGATAAGCTCTACTTAATTAGAAATAAAAACTTCTGCTCTGTGGAAAACACTGTCAAGAAATGAGATGAGCAGCCACATACTGGGAGAAGATATTTGCAAAAGATGTATCGGATAAAAGACTCATTCAAAATATACAAAGAATGCTTAAAACTCAACAATAAGTAAATGAACACCCAATTAAAATATAAGCAAAGATTTGAACATGCACCCATCAAAGAAGATTTACAGATGGCAAATAAGCGTATGAAAACAGACACTTGTCAAAAGAAGACATACATGCAGCCAACAAACATTTGAAAAAAAGCACAACATCACTGATGATTGGAGGAATGCAAATCAAAATCACAATGAGATACCATCTCGCTCTGGTCAGAATGGCAATTATTAAAAAGTCAATGAAGGATATGAACAGATACTTTTCTAAAGAAGACATTTGTGCATCCAACAAACATATGAAAAAAAGCTCATCAACACTGGTCATTAGAGAAATGTAAATCAAAACTAAAATGAGATACCACCTCATACTAGTTAGAATGGCCATCATTAAAAAATTAGGAGACAACAGATGGTGGAGAGGATGTGGAGAAATAGGAACGCTTTTACACTGTTGGTGGAAGTGTAAATTAGTGCAACCATTGTGGAAGACAGTGTGGCGATTCCTCAAGGACCTAGAAATAGAAATACCATTCTATCCAGAAATCCAATTACTGGGTATATACCCAAAGAATTATAAATTGTTCTATTATAAAGACACATGCACACATGTTTATTGCAGCACTGTTTACAATAGCAAAGACTTGGAACCAACCCAAATGTCCATCAACAATAAACTGGAAAGAAAATGTGGCACATATACACCATGGAATACTATGCAGCCATAAAAAGGACGAGTTCATGTCCTTTGTAGGGACATGGATGAAGCTGTAAACCGTCATACTCAGCAAACTGACACAACAACAGAAAACCAAACACTGCCTGTTCCCACTTATAAGTGGGTGCTGATCAATGAGAACACATGGACCCAGGGAGGGGAACATCACACACTGGGGCCTGTCGGGGGCTGGGGGGCTAGGGGAGGGATAGCAGGGGGTGGGGAGATTGGGAAGGGTTAACATTAGGAGAAATACCTAATGTAGATGATGGTGGGATGGATGCAGCAAACCACCATGGCCCGTGTATACTTATGTAACAAACCTGCACAATTTTCACATGTACCCCAGAACTTAAAGTATAATAAAATAAATAAATAAGAAGATGCTGGTGAGGTTGTGGAGAGATAAGAACACTTTTACACTGTTGCTGGTAATGTAAATTAGTTCAACTGTTGTGGAAGACGGTGTGATGATTCCTCAAAGGTTTAGAACTGTAAATACCATTTGACTCAGCAATCCAATTACTGAGTATATACCCAGAGGAATATAAATCATTCTATTATAAATATATGTGCACATGTATATTCATTGAAACACTATTCACAATAGCAAAGACATGGAATCAACCCAAATTCCCATCAATGATAGACTAGATAAAGAAAACATGTTACATATACACCATGGAATACTATGCAGCCATAAAAAGGAACAGGATCATGTCCTTTGCAGAGACATGGATGAAGCTGGAATCCATTATCCTCAGCAAACTAACACAGGAATAGAAAACCAAACACTGCATGTTCTCTCTTATAAGTAAGAAGTGAACAATGAGAACCCATGGACACAAGGAGGGGAACAACACACACAGGGGCCTCTCAGAGGAAAGAAAAGCATCAAGAAACCAGCTAATGCATGCCAAGCTTACTACCTAGGTGATGGGTTGACAGGTGCAGCAAACCACCATACCACATGTTTAACTATGTAACAGACCTGAACATCTGCACATGTACTCCAGAACTTAAAGTAAAAATGCAATATCTGAGAAGTGCAATAAAGCATAGCACAATAAAAGGAGATAGATTGTAAAAAAAAAAAAATGCTCAAAAAAATGCTCAATGTGATATGCCATTAGGGAACTGTAAATTCAAACAGTGATGAGATAGCACCTACCAGAATGGCCAAAATTCAAAACGCTGACAATAGGAAGTGCTGGGGAGGATGTAGAACAAAAGAAACTCTCATGCCTTGCAGATGGGAATGCAAAATAGTGCAATCACTTTGGAAAATGCCTTGGTGCTTTATTACAAAACTCAATGGACTCTTATAATATGATCCACCAATAATAGTAGCTGGTATTTTCTCAAAGGATCTGAAAAATTGTGTCCACATAAAAAGCTGCATATCGATGTGTGTGTAAGCTTTATTTATAATTGCCAAAAGTTAGAAGCAACCAGGATGTTCTTTAGTAAGCAAATGGATAAATAAACTGTAGTACATCAGACAATGAAATACGATTAATCACTAAAAAGACATGAGCTGTCAAACCATGAGTAGACATGGAAGAATCTTAAATGTGTATTACTAAATAAAAGAAGCTAATCTGGAAATGCTACATACTGTATGATTCCAACATATGACATTCTAGAAAAGGCAAAACTCTAAAGACATTAAAAAGATCAAGAGTTTTCAGGTTTTACAGGGATGGAAAGGTGGAGCACAGAGGATGTTTAGGGCAGTAAAATTATTCTCTGTGATACTGTAATAGTGAGGACACATTATTATACCTTTGTCAGAACTCAGAGTATGTACAATGCAAATAGTAAACCCTAACCTAAACTATGAACTTCGGGTGATGCGTCAATTTGGGTTCATAGATTGTAACACATGCACCTTTCTGGTGAGGAAAGCTGACAGTAGAGGCGGTTGTGCCTGAGTGGGGCCAGGGCATGTATAGGGAGCTCCACATTTTCTGCTCACTTTTGCTGTGAATGCAAAACTGTTTTAAAAAATAAAGTCTTTTTTTCTAAGACTGAGAGTAGGTATTAGGCATTTTTCTCTCTATCACTCTTTCTTTCTAAAAATTTTTGAAGTTCCAAGGAAAAAAATTTGGATCAGAGTAAGTATTGTGGAAAACATGAGATTTTGACTAAGGATTAGGCAGTATGTAGGATTTAGATGTATATTTATTAGTTGTATACTTAGTGTTAAATACTTCACAAGAAGGATTTTGAAACTTTATGTGCCATTGGTCCTTTAAAGTCTAGTGAAGGCATGAATCCTTACTCAAATAAATGCACAAAATTTAAAAAATTATGTGTTATGTTTCAAGGAAATCAGTTTCATGGTTATCAAAATTTTACTTTTTGAATTGGGCTGTATAGATATCTGTACGACTTTATTATCATGGTGAAACAAAGTACTACTACATTTGGAAAGGAGTGGTGTGCATACATGATATTTTGAGGTGCAATAAATCACATAATCTGAAAATCTGATTCTATTGTTCGCAATTTACAGTTAATACTGGTACTAATGTGAGTTTCACTTGTATTCCAACTTGAAGTAAATGCTAAAATTCAGTTCAAAATTAATGGAAATAAACTTGTATGTTTCCCTGTTTTCAATGTAAAGTTCTCCAAAATTCTATCTATGAACACCTTAGGGAAATCTCTGGAACCAGACACAGAACCCTATGTCATAGTTAACCCCATTTTGAGCCACTTACTACATTCCAGACTTTGCACTTCATAATTTAACAATGGTATGTACTTTATAGATTTCTTGCTTCCACTAGTGAACATGCATTCATTTGATTAGTATTTCATAAAAATATGAAAAATTAAAAATGATGACTCTTTCTCTTCTGATCAGATATTCTTGATTAAAATTAGCCTATATTCATTTCTTCTGCTGTAAAATATCCATCTCCACTAATGAATGTTTTCTTCACCTTAAATGACAAGATATTAAAATGTTCAAAGTCAGATCTTGAGCAAGATTGAAAGTAACAGATGCATCTTCTTTTCAATAGTTGCCTCCAAAACAATCAACTGGTAACGGAATACAGTATTACAGGCAGAGATAATATTTTCAATTACTTCACAGCATTTGCACTTATTAGTCTTGCGATTACAGAAAAAGAGATGTTTTTACACATGAAAGCTGAAGAACACACTACTTGTCAAATCACAACTAGAGTATTTTATAAAATTTGAAGGAATGTATCTTATAATAGATGTTTATAAACTATACTGGAAAAAACTCAGAATAATAATAGGTCTATAATTAAACTCAACTAAGAAATCAAACATGGAAATAAATTTATTCAGAGAAAATGATGTTTACTAATTTTCCCATGATGTCCCACGATATGAGCTTGAAGGTTAGCCATAGGGAAGAATAAAACTTAAATTAAAATCAATGAGAAGCAGATTTAGGCAAAACATTGGAAACTATATTGAAACTAGGAGACATACCTAACAATGGACTACCTGCAAAGAAAGCCAGCACTGTTTATAAAATTGATCAAGTGATATATGAATGACTTACAAGAATGCATTTTAAATGATTCTCCATGTAGGAGAATTTAGACGATTATATAAAAAGTTACACACAGCTTTTGATATCAAAGTTTTAATTATTGATTATAAAAGCAAATAAAAATACTTCATTTTATTCATCTTTTTATAATTACATTTTTTTTTTCAAATTTAAAAAATAATGCATCCTTGTTACAGAAAGTGTAATCATTGGAGAAATACATAACATGTTAAGGTAAGGTCCCTTAGGTTTCTGCCCTCTCAATGAAAAGAAAATATATTTAACTTATGTGTATTTTCTTTATTTTTTAGATGTTTAACTTATGTGTATTTTCTTCATTTTCTTTATTTTTTTTTTCCTTCTAATGTTTCTTTATTTCCTTTTTTCCTGCTAAAATTAAAAGGACCTAGGTAGGGTAAAAAAGAAAACTTGCACTTTCAGTGAGTTTTGTGAGTAATTTGAAAACTGGAATATTCATCACCATCTATCTAAAGAGTTTTTTATTGAAATGTTTCAAGTAAATACTTGCATATTACAAGGTTTTGTAATTTCTAATCATGCATTCATGACATCTCTATAATTACTGTGGCTTATTTGCCTTGCTGGTGAATGCAGAATATATCCAAGTATCTGTAACATGGTTCTTCCTTTGCCTAGTTAATTTAAGTAATAATAAAATTTGTATTTTTGGTTGGAATTTATTACATTTCAAAAAAGGATAAATTTTTCAACATCTCCTGATGTCAGACTGAAATTTAGACGTACCTTTCCAGTTTGGAAACACTGCATAGCAAATGGTCATTTTGGAAAATAGATTTATTAGCTTTAATGAAAATAATAACCTAGTGTCTGCTATTGAATTACCAAAAGACAGTAAGTCTGAGACTTCTAATAATATCTAAGGCATCATAATGTTATAACAATGTCATACTACCATTACTTTTAGTGATCAAGGTTTATTTTTAATACTTGTACAGTCTGACATTAAGATTGAAAAGTAGAAAACTAATAGGTAGTACCTGACAGAAAACAATTTTATAGGCCTTTTAAAAGTGTATCTTATAAGGTGTCATAATGACCATAAATATTCTATTTTTTTTTATGTTTACTTAAAGAGAGTTGATTACAGCTTTAATGTTTTTTCTAATAGATTTGAAGCAAGTCTCTGTAGAAAATTTGTGATAATCTAATAGTCCACAATTGTTTATCAATTATAGAAATAAATTTACGTTACAGCATTATTTTCTGTATCATGGATGAGGTCTTAAGAATGTCAACAAAATAAAATAATAATGTCTAATATATAACTCAATAGTATCGTTCATGTCATTTATGTGACTTTTTATTATATGGGTATTATAGATTTTTCTAATGACCTGCTAGGTATAGATTTCTGAATATTTTGAATAAAGGCATTCGTAGCCTATCAATACATAAACCTCTTTTGGACTGTTTTAAGTATAACATTAAACATATGAAAACTTACATTTGTTTAATTTTAAGGGAAATAAACATATAACAATTTCTTATTTTCTCCTGTGTATAATTTGTATGCAGAATTTTTTTTACTGTTTTTATTGATACATAGGTTAAATTTAGTAAAAAGAAAAATCAATTCAAATTTCAAAATACACTCTAATTAAAATGCATATTTGACCTGAAGTGTTTAATCCCAATTTGGCTGAAATTGACCTCTTAAGTGATAAAGTTTTCCAAATGTATTATTGTGAAGCTAATTTTGAAATGATTACAAATAGAAATAAAACCCCTTGCATAATACAGATTGTTAGTCTTTAATTAGCTGATCTCAAATTTGTATGCCAAAGGATAAAACAATAATCATCAAATTAATTTTAAAAAATAGAAGGAATTGTAATATTGGATAGAAATCCCAAAGCATTCCTAATTATTTTTTTGTAAAAATATACATCACAAAAGTAATAACTTACTTCAAAAGATTTAACAATTTTCAATTTTGAAATGGAACAATATCAGTATTTTAGGTTCAGGGAACTAGTATTATAAAGCCATGTTGGTAAAATATAAAATCTGTAATATGATTTTAAAATAGTCATTCCTTTTCCCCAAAACATCGAGTGTGAACTTTCCTACACTCTTCTCTCCTATCAAAATACAAATAGTTTCTTCAAACTGTAGATAAAATAAAATTTGTATTATGGTGTCTTTACTGAATTTTGTGATAAAGTTCTTGTCCATATTTTGCAAACTTGCACTCTGTATTAGTTTTCACATAATCTTGATTTGTATTCTCTTCTCTTGCCATATCATATATATCATATACTCTTACACATTGTACATATATAGCATTTAACATAATTGGTAACTAGGTAAATGCTAAATTAAAACATAATGAAATATGTTTAAGAGATTTAGATTGCAAAAATTTAAACTATTGGTAATTTATACTATTGGCTTTAGGGAATTTGGCATTCTCATACACTCCTACAGAAGACACAGTTTGAATTAAATAATGGAGAAAACAAAATTTAAACATGTGTTACTGTCTATCTCATGATTCATCTTCTAGCTAGCTATTTTACAGAAATATTTACACAGGGAAATGTAAACAGAGATGATCATTTCTGCATATTTCATAATTGTGAAAAAACAAGAAAAATCAAAATAGTCACTTAGAAAGTGTTAAATGAATCATTTTATGTTCACATGCTAAAATACTCAGATGCAAAGAAGGAATAAAAGTGTCTGTATATGTAGACATAAAAGTATGTTGACTATATTTTGTTAACTGAAAAAAATGAGCAAACAACATGTAGAGTCTGATCTATTTGTGTAAGCCTTTTTAAAGATGCAACACAGAGGCTGCAAAGTGGAATAGAGTGGAAAAGTGAAAACGTTTCCTTTGTTCTTTTGTTCACTTTATAAACTTGATTGTTTTACCAAAAAATGAAGGCCAGTCACCATTTATGTGCAAACTAGTGCAGAGTGGAAGTTTGTAAAGCATCACAATAGAAAAGCTTCATTCAGAAACTTAGGATAAAGCATCACAATAAAAATCTTATGTTAGCTAAAGATTGAAGGCAAATCATTGGTCATCTGGAAAATATCTGTCTAGATTCTCTCTCTCTCTCTCTCTCTGTCTCTCTTTCTCTCTCTCTCTCCATTCCTATCCATCCATCTCTTTTTTTCTCTATTTTTCTCTCTCAGATTTATCTTATTAAACCTTAGATTCACTGCCTTTTTTGCCATTGGATGCTTTAAGCTTTTCTTGTTGATTTATTAGATTTCTCTTAATTTTTGTGATAACAATTATATATGTACTATAAGTATTTTCACCTAGTATATCAATTTTTTAAATGTTCTTGGCTAAACCTGGTGGCTCATGCCTATAATCCCAGGATTTTGGGAGGCTGAAGAGGCAGATTGGTTGAGATCAGGATTTTGAGACCCACCTGGGAGACTGCTGGGACTGCAAGAGCCTGCCATCATGTGTAACTCATTTGGTATTTTCTAAAAGTTATCTGCACTTGGTGGTGGGCGCCTGTAGTCCTAGCTAGTTGGAAGGCTGAGGTGAAAAGATTGCCTGAGCCTGGGAGGCAAAGGTTGCAGTGAACCAAGATCACACCACTGCACTCCAGCCTTAGTGACAGAGTGAGAGCCTCTCTCAAGAAAAAAAAAAATGTTCATGATATAATTACTTTTTCAAAGTGTTGACTGCTGTTATAATCAAATATATAATACTTTCTCTTTAGTTATTATATTTCTGTTTCTGCTATGATTAACGTATTTAATATTTTTATATTTGCCCTTAATCAATGTGGTATTTGGTAAATAGCCAAGATGGGATTCTTATACTAATAGTAACATTATGACTACCTACTGTTTTCTATACATTCATTGAATGTGTCATATATCTTATTTTTTTAGACTATTTTTACAATGACTTTTACATCTTTTTCATCCCCAATAAAATGTTTTTAGAACATTATAACTTTAGGGTGTGTTTGCTATCTGGTACATGTAGTAGGCAGAGATCAAGATTAACATGCCTTTCCCCAGTGATTTACTCAAAACACCCATTTTGTCCTAAAGGGGTTTTGTATGGCAATTATAGTCCTAAATCACCTCACTTTAAAATCAGAGATTATCTTGGTGGATCTAAACACGTGGCGTCTTTAAACCTGTGTCTGGGGGTTAAAGAGACAGCCAGAGATTCAGAGCATGAGAAGAATCCAATATGTAATTGCTGGAATCAAACTGTGGGGAAGGGGCTTGTGGCAAGGAATGTGGCCGCCTTTAGGAGTTGAGACTATCTCCAGCTAAATAACCAGATAGGAAACAGGGCCCCAAATCCTGTAGTCACAACGGATTGAGTGCTGCCCACATGGGAATGAGCTCTTTGAAAGAGAGTTGTTCCTCAAAATCTCCAGATGAGAACTTAGCTTGCTGACATCTTGATTTAAGCCTCGTAATCCCATTTGTAGAGAGACAATGTGTGCTAGAATTCTGACCCACAGAATTGTAAGCTATTGAAGGGAGATATTTTAAGTTATTAAGTTTTTATGACTTTGGTAGTTTATTGTAATTTGTTAATGCAGTAATAAAAAGCAAACGTAGTATGTCAACATCCATATTGTTATGCTCTTTAGATTTCTATTGGAGTGTATTTTATTCAATTTATGTATACCTTTCCTGTAAATATTCTGTCGAGATTTTATGTTTTCTGATGTCACATACAGTTAACTTATATTCTTTAAAGTCTTCCTTTTTTAGGTTGAAATATTTAATTTCATAAAATTGAAGGATTCATTTAAAATATTTCCCACCACCACCTTATTTTCATATTTTGTGTTATTTTTCTTCCCTTATGATCTAGATTTTGTTCACTAATCAGTTATTTTACAGTTCCTTTGTTCTTTTTCAAATATTGCTTATTATATTGTTTTTCATATTTTCTTCTTTAACCTATATCTGACTTTTATAAACCTATTCTTTTAATAGTTTTTAATATTTTTAACTGAGAAAGTCTAGTTTTAGAATCTTATTTCATTCAGTATTATGTCATTAATAAAAACATTTATATCTGTATATTTTTCTCTTATTACCTGTTCATAGATATTCTGATACATAGTAATTTAATAACTACTATTTTCAAAATATTCAGCACTTTCAATTTTTATCTTGTCTTTGTGTAAAGATTATCTGTGGAGAAATATGCTTTTGTAGTTTAGCATTTCTGTGAGGTGTATGTGTCTGCGCACTTATAAAAATTAAAAAAAAAATCAGGATGGTAATTGTAGTTTTTATCTAGTCATTGTATCTATTACAACTTATCCTTTCCTCTTCATTGTTATTAATATGTAATACATTTTAAGTTGTGATTGTTGTATGTGCATTTGGAAAAGAGTTGCTTCCTATGTAAAGTCCTTCATACATAGCAATGACATCTCGTTAATTTAGATATTCTAAATTATTACCTAATATGTTATTTGTGATAGCATTAGCCAATAAAAGCTGAAGCATAATTTTTCTTATATCTTCTGTAGTCTTTGCTTCATGAATGTTTATGCTATGTTGTATAATACAAGCATATTCCTGACTATAGGATATTTCAATTTCAACAATTATAGGAACATTTCCTTTCCCATTTAATGGCTTTCCTTAGAATTTAAAGTCTCTGCTATTAATATTATCATCCATTACTATTGTATTTGTTTGCTATTGATATTTCCAGTTTTTAATTTTCAATTATTTTAAAGATTTTTGTTTTAGATGTAACTTTGGCATGCAGCATATGGTTTTGCTGTATGATTCAAAAATTCAACACTATTGTTCTAATCAATATGTTAGGATTGGCATGAGAAATACATTCAGTTTCAGAATTAATTTTAAAGTATTTAAAAATATTAATTGTAAAGTGTTAAATTAATGTTAGTATTAATTTTAAATTAAAATTAATACTGTAAAATTATTTAATTTAATATTAAATTTTAATTTATAAATTTTAAAAATTTTAAATTTTAATATTAAATTTTAAACTAAAAATGCTACTCTACTGAACAGCCTTGTTGCTGATATGGCAAGAGTTAGTGATCTGAATAGATCAAACCAGCTGCAACATTCTGTAAAGCCAAAACCTAATCCAGAGTGAGCCTTTGTAACTCTCTTCATTCCTAGGAAGGCTCAAGTTTATTCTTTATTTCTTTTCGAGCACATAGATAGCCTATTACATTTCTTCTTAGATCTACAATATCGCCTTCAGTGTCTTGCATTTTCATTGTTATTTAATTTTGACTATTTTCTGTGGCATTTATTTATGTTATGACCTTATTATTTATTTTACTCTTTTTTTAGATCAGCCAATTTAATTTTTATTTTCCTGTGTTAACTTTTCTTCATAATCCTTATAATTTGGACTCAACATCTAGATTCGTAGAGCACACTCTTTCAAGATTTTTTAATGCATATTTTTGAGTACTTTTTAATTAGAATATTGACCTACTCATAGCCAAAGAAAATGTTTCTTATGTTCTAGGTTTATTTTTAATATTATTTACCCATATTTGGAATACTGATCTAATTTTTTTTTTTTTTTTTTACACAGAATCTCATTCTGTTGCCCAGGCTAGAGTTCAACGGTATGATTTTGGCTCACTGTAACCTCTGCCTCCCAAGTTCAAGCGATTTTCCTGCCTCAGCCTCCTGACTAGCTGGGACTACAGGTGCGTGCCACCAAGCCTGACTCATTTTTGTTAGTAGAGATGGGGTTTCACCATGTTGGTCAGGCTGGTCTCGAACTCCTGATCTTGTGATCCATCTGCATTGGCTTCCGAAAGTACTGGGATTACAGGCATGAGCCACTGCGCCTGGCCAATTTATATTCTTCTTTATGTGCCTGTATGTCTTCCTGAACCATCTATTTGTGGCAAAATCACTTAGAAAAGAGCAGGTAATTCAAGTTAAGGCATTACTGTGGCTTACTCTGAAGCTCTTGTGTCAAGAAGTGTGTGTGTACCTATATGTGTATGTGTTTGTACCTATATGTGTATGTGTTGGTGTGCATGCATTATGTGCATGTGTGGGTACATTGTAGCAATTCGCTGAAAACAGCTTTTTACATAAGTCTCTGTCCTTAATAGGCTGTAACTTGCAAAACAAGTCTGTTGGTCTCCTCTGGGAATAATTCATCTGCTGTTCCATGATTTCAAATGTCATTCAGGGAGACTACCAGGGTCAGTGCAATTGTGTTTCAAGCATGGAGTTTTTACCTCCCAGTTTGTGTTTCTTAATTTGGAAAATGCTGTGTTATGCAAGTTCTGGCTGGCGTTTGGGTTCTCTGATATCCATTCTGTCTGATCTAATATTCATTGAACCTGGCAGCTTATTTTCATGCACACTGTGCTTGGGGAATACAGGAGGTTTTAAAAAATCATTAAAATAGTATTTTTCATTCCTGTTGCTAATTTGCTTTCTTTTCTTTGATTTTATATTGGTTTACAGAGTAAAATGAAGGAGAAATAATTTGTATAGATTATAGCATGAATTATATCATCAAAAACAGTTTTTTAAATAAATAAGCTTAAACATAAAGTTATATGCTCTGTATTCAGAGCAATAATAATCAAAAATGTGCTTTAGGTATAAAATCCTAGGTATAAAATATTTATATTTGTATATATATTTATAAACAAGGATTAAATACATGTTTAATCATGAAATATGTTTTTATTGAATAAAACTGCATTTTATTCAATGTATTTCACAATTCTTAGTCATTATTCATATTTCTAAAAAAAACTTTATACTGATTGAGCAATTTTTACCATTGTATTGCATTTGCCTTATAATTTATTATTTTTCTACACACACACACACACACACACACACACACTCACACTCCATAGAGATATTGTGGCTTTGGATCCAGATCACTGCAATAAAGCAAATAGAACAAATAGTGAGTCACACAATTTTTTTGGTTTCTCAGTACATATAAAAGTTATGTTTTCACTATATTGTAGTCTATTAAGAGTGCAGTAGCAGTATATCTAAAAAATGTATATACCTTAATTAAAAATGCTTCATTGCTAAAAATTGCAAATCATCAAAGCGTTAAGCTAGAGGCAGTCTCTTTTGCTGGTGGTGGCTCTTGCCTCAATGTTGGTGGCTGCTGACTGATCAATGTGGTAGTTGCTGAAGATGGGGTTGTCTGTGGCAATTTCATTAAAAAAAATAAAGTTTGCTAAATTGACTGACTCTTCCTTCCATGAAAAATGTATCTGTAGCATGTGACGCCATGTGATAGCATTTTACCTACAGTGGAGCCTCTCTGAAAACTGGAGTCGATTCTTTTCAACTCTGCCACTGTTTTATCAACTAAGTTCATGTAACCTAAATCTTTTCCTTTCATTTCGAATATGTTCATAGCCTCTTCACCAGGAATAGAGTCTGTCTCAAGAAACTACTTTCTTTGCTTATTCACCAGAAGCAACTCCTGTCTATTACAGTGTTATCATGAGATTGTGACAATAAAGTCACATCTCCAAGCTTCCCTTCTAGATCGAGTTATCTTAATATTTCTACCATATCTCCAGTTACTTCCTCCACTGAAGTCTTAACCTCTCAAAGTCACCCATGAAGATTAGAATTAACTTTCTAACTCCTATTAATGTTGATATTTTGACCTCCTCCCGTGAATCCTGAATGTTCTTAGTGGCATCTTAGTGAATCCTTTCCAAAAGGTTTCAATTTACTTTACCCACCTCCATCAGATAATTCACTCTCTATGGCAGGTACAGTCTTAAAAGTATTTCTTAGATGATGAGGTGTGAAAGTCAGAATTACTCCTTGATCCATTAGCCACAGGATGGATGTTGTGTCAGCAGGCATGAAAACAACATTAATATCTGCATACACCTTAATCAGAACTCTGAGGGGATTAGGTACATTGTCACTGAGCAGTAGTGCTTTGAAAGGAATCTTGTCCTCTACGCAGTAGCTCTCAAATAGTTGATCTAAATTTCAGCAAATTCTGCTGTTAAACAGATGCGCTGTCATTCAGGCTTTATTACTCCATTTAGAGAGCAGAGGAAGAGTAAATTTAATGTGATTCTTAAGGGCCCTAGGATTTTCAGCCTAGGTAAATGAGCAATGGTTTCCATTTAAACTCACTGACACCCAACAAGAGAGTCAACTTCTCCTTTGAAGCCAGGCATTGATTCCTTGACTGTATCTTGGGAAATACTACATAACATTCTTATTCTAACATAAGGCTGTTTCATCTACATTGAAAATCTATTATTTAGGGTACCCCCTTTCATCAATTATCTTGGCTGGATGTTCTGGATAACTTGCTGCACCTACTACATCAGCACTTGCTGCCTCGCCTTGCACTTTTATGTTATGAAGATGGCATCTCATGAACCAACCTCTTACAAGCTTTAAACTTTCTTCTGCAACTTTCTTACCTCTCTCAGCCTTCATAGGAATGAAGAGAGTTAAAGGCTCACTCCAGATTAGGTTTTGGCTGAAGGGAATGTTGCAGCTGGTTTTATCTATTCAGATCACTAGCTCTTGCCATATCAGCAATAAGGCTGTTCAGTGGAGTAGCACTTTTAATTTCCTTCAATAACTTTTCCTTTGCATTCTCAACTTGACTAATTGGCACCAAAAGCCTGGTTTTCAATCTCTCTTGGCTTTCAACATGCCTTTCTCAATAAGCTTAATCATGTCTAGTTTTTATTTAAAGTCAGAGAAAACTGTGACTCTTCCTTTCATTTGAACACTTAGAGGCTATTTTAGAATTATTAATATTTCTGATTTTAATATTGTTGTGTCTCAGAGACTATAAAGGCCTCAGGAGAGGGAGACAAATGGGAAACAGGCAGTCAGTGGAACAGTCAGAATACACAGAACATTTATTGATTGAGTTTGCTCTCTTATATGTGCCTGGATTTATGATGCCCCAAAACAATTATAATTGTAACACCAAAAATCATTGATTATAGATCACCGTAACAGCTATAATGAAAATGAAAACATTTAAAATATTGCAAGAATTACCAAAATATGACACAGAGTCAGAAAGCGAGCATGTGCTGTTGGAGAAATGGTGCCAATAGAATTGACTGAAACAGAGTTGCCACAAATCTTCAAGATTAAAAACATACAATATCTGCAAATTTCAATAAAGCGATATGCAATATAAAATGGTATACCTGTACCTATAATTTATTTTTCAAATAATTTGGGCCATAGTTAAATATATTATGACAATTTTCTCTAAGTAATTTAATACGTATTTCTTAAGAATACAGGCATTCCTTCTATTCCACAGTATAATTATCAAATTTAGGATATTCAATATCAATGTAAAATTATTATCTGATCCACAGCCCGTATTTCAGTGTTTTTCCACATTCTTACTAATATCCTTATGGTATTTTTTTTTCCTATTCTAATGTGAAACTTTGGTCCATGAGTTACATTTAATTGTCAGATATCTTCAAAATATTTTGACATCGATCTATTCTGAATGATGTTGTTAATCCACATCATTGCCTTTGTAATTTCCTTTGTTAGACTATAACAAATTGTATTTACATTTGTTTGCAAATTTTTGGTAATATTACAAAAAATATTGGTATAAAAACCTTTTCTAAATGTGGACTGTCACCTGGAAAACTATGAAACTGCAGTCATCAGTAGTAATACATACACATATTCAGAGTTTTAAATATTAGAATTTCCCTCTACAATTTTGATACCAATTTGTACATCACTAAAAATTGTTTGATATTTTTCTTTTTTCCCAATTCTTTATGTCTACAATTTTTTCTTTGTGCTAATATTATGTCGTGAAATGTTATTTTAATTTCATTGATTATTGGAATTGTACTATTTTAGTTTCTGCCATTTTGGATTACCTATTTATATATTTCACTCATTTTTATTTTTTCCAGTCAACAGATTGGACTCTTACTGAATTAAATAATTTCTAGTAGAGGCTAGATGTTAGCCTTTATATTTATGGAAATATATTTTTCAATTGTGGACACACTACATCACATTTTATTGAGGAAATGTTGTTGCTTAATGTGCTTACATTCTAACTTTATTGTAAATATTTTCCAACTCACAAAGGTTAACCTACCTATGTATGATTTATTGTAAGGTTTTCAAAGTTTTCCTGAAAATATTTGGGACTTTATATTGTATATGGATAAAGGTATTGGTCTAATAATTTTTCCACTTGGATAAAAAATTGACAAGTCTCAATGTATTATCCACATTTTCCTTAAAGATTTAGTAATTTTATCTGTGTCATATACAAAATATTCATATCAATGAGACTATAATGGTCTCATTGTACAATCTGAATGTTGCATTTGTCTATGCTTGTACATACAAGCATTTGTTTGTTTGTTTGTTTTGAGATGAAGTTTCATTCTTGTCGCCCAAGCTGGAGTGCAATGGCTTGATCTCTGCTCACTGCAACCTACACCTCCTAGGTTCAACTGATTCTCCTGCCTCAGCCTCCCAATTAACTGGGATTAGAGGCAACCACCACCATGCCTGGCTATTTTTCACATTTTTAGTAGAGACGGGATTTTGTCATATTGGCCAGGCTGGTCTCAAACCCTGACCTCAGGTGATCCACCCGCCTCGGCCTCCCAAAGTGCTAGGATTACAGGCATGAGCCACCGTGCCTGGCCAAGCATTTTTAATAAAAGCACTAACATATATATTTGTTTTATGTCTACATTTTTTATATTACTTGGTAATCTACAGTTGCAAATTTTCAATTCATAACTTCAAATTTAATGCATAAGATAATAGTCTTTGTTAAAGTAAATTTAAATAACCCGTAGCTATTTTCATTACTACACTAATTGCTTTAGAAAAGCTTAGTGTTTTTCTTCTCTGTAGGTCATTTTGAATGTTATCTTCATGTTTAATATATCATTGTTAACTGTTTTAACACAGTCAATGTGACAATATATAAGTGAACTATAGTATCTCCACAGGAATAACTCCATTTCATTTTCCCATTTCTAACTAAATTCAGTTACTATTAAATTGCCTACTGATGATTTCATTTAATTTGTTTTTGTCATTTCTCTAGGAGTTGAAAAATGCGTTATATTTTATTTAGATTTATAAAGAACCTGGAAAACAAAGGGTTTCACAGTAGTCATAGTTATTCTTTGGTGGGCATCTATAAGAGTATTTTTATGTAAAATAGACAGTCATCTATATTTAATTGTGCCTGCCCAGTAATAAGAACATAGTTCCTGAAAATTCTAAAAAAGCCCTTGAATTATCATAGTATTCTATTACCTGTCAGGAGTCTGACCAAGTCGAGTAGTACATGTACCATGGAGACTTACATCACAGCAACTTGGAATATGTCATACTGATATTAACTTGGAAAATCAAAATCACAGTTAAGTAGAGAATCTTTTTTTCTCTTCTCTTACTTTCTCTTAAACAAACGTAGTATCTCCCTCTGTTTTTAGCCACCTAAGGCTGTGGGTGGAGTGACAATAAGCACCCTTGTGGCTACCATGGCTACGACTGTGCTGGGTTGGAATTGAAGTTAGCACAACACTGGATTTTGCCCAAGGTGTGCTATAAGCAACTCCCTGGCTAATGCCTCTGTTGGCTCAAGGCCTTGGGGCTCTAGAGCCAGAAAGTGGCAAAGCCAGCTATGTCTGTGTCCTTCCCTTTGGGGCAGAGAGTTCCTCCAGTCCTGAATGGATCGAAATACTGACTGGGAGTTAGGGACAAGAGTCAAAAACCTTAGAAGTCCACCTGGGGTTCTGTTTTATCATGTGCAGTCCCTCACATTATCAAATGCAGTCCTTCCCACTCTTCCTGCCCCCTTCCAAGGGCAGAGTCACCTCACCCCATAGCCAGCACCAGCACGGCCATGAGGAGTACTGCCAGACTACTGATGATGGTTCCTTAAGACCCAAGGGTTCTCAAGTCAGCTCGTCGTGAATGCTTCCTGCCTTGAGACTCATTCTTCAGGGTAGTGGCCTCTCCTCTTGCCCAGGACAGGTCCAGAAATGCCATATAAGAGTCAAGTCCTGGTATTGGGGATCCCAAGAGTCCACTTGCTGCTCTTCTTCCTGTGGCTGTGCTGGTACCTAAGGCGCAAGGCAAAGAGCCCTTTACCTTTCCTTCTGCTTTTCTGCAGCAGAAGGAATTCTTTCCCATAGCTAAAAACTGGTAATGTGCTGAGTCTCCCCTGAAGCCAGCAATTCTGAGGCTCACCCAAGGCTCTTGATGTAGTAACCAAGTATTGCTGCTGATTATTCAGGGTCCAAGGGCTCTTTACTTAGTAGGTCACCAGGTATGCAGGAACTCAAGTTTGGAGAGTTGGAAATGTCAATTTCCCTCCGCTAGGGCTGGTTTAAATGCTCCCTCCGTGATGGGCATAAGCTGAGTTTGGTCTGGTTTTCCTTTCTTCTCTAACAGGACAGCGCTGAGTTCAGTGCCTCACATTGCTGTGTTCTCTCTGCCCCCAGTGCCCAGAGATGCTCTCTGTATCATGCTGCCACATGCTGGGGGTGTCGAGAGGGATGCCATTTGTGATTCAAGACTGTCTTTTCTCTCTCTCAGTGCCTCTGTCAGGGATATGAAGTTAAAACCAGGTGCTATGAGTGCTCACCTGATTTGGGCTCTTAGAAAGTTGTTTTTACTTTGTAGATAGTTGTTCAATTGATGTCCTTGTCACGGGTATGATCAGTAGAGCCTTCTATTCTGCCGTCTTATTCCTGAATTTCTGTCTGTTTCCTTCCATATCAGCCATTTCAAATATATATATATATTTCTTTATGCAGACACATGCTTGCATCTTGTATCATATTTCTTCTTCACAGAGAGTGACTTTTAAAATCTCTCGTTGGGTAGTTTTGATAGCAATGAAATCTCTCAGGTTGTTTTAGAAAAAAATAAGGGATTTCTGTTTTTATTTTTGAAAGAGTTTTGCTGCACTCAGAATTCCTATAGGGAGTGTTTTGATTTTAGTATTTTAAAGGTCTCATCCCATTGTCTTCTGGATTTCAGGTGTCTGACAAGCAACGGGGTTAAGGTCTTCTCTTTTCCTCTACAATGTGTATTTCTTAATGCTTTTTAATTGTCAAATAATTTTTGTTTAATTTTTTATTTAATTTTTAATTTTTGTATAAGCCTATATCTTTGTAGAGTACATGAGACACGTAGGCATTTTCTTTATTTTCTGGCTTATCTTTGGTTTTGAGCAGTTTGAAAATTATGCTTGTAGATCTGGGATTGTTTTTTCTGATTTTTTATTATTTGTTTTTCCATTTATCTTGCTTGGAGTTCTCTGAGATCCTTGTATATGTAGCTTGTTATTTTTTAATACTTTTCAGGATTCTCAGCAATTATCTCTTCAAATATTTATCTGGTCTTTTTTTCTTTCCTCTTGTTCTGTAATTCCATTTATACGTATTTTACAATGTTGGGCCTTGTCTTACAACTATTACAGCATCTACTGTTTTTAATTTTTATACTCTGTTTATAGTATTTATACTCTATATTTATAGTATTTCATTTTAGATTATTTCAATTGACCTATGTTCAAGTTTACTGATCCTTTCCTCAGATACGTAAAGTTAACTGATGCCTGCCAATGGCATTAATCATCAGTTACCATTTTGCTGCTGATGTTGCTTTTATTTTTGCTCTTAAATAACATTTTCACTTAATTGTTTCTTATACTTCTGGTCTTCCCAGTGAAATCTGCCACATGTTTATGCATTATTTTCCACCTTATTTCTAGTCTTCAGCTCATTAATCACAATTAATTTAAATTTCCTGTGTGATCATTCCACCTGTGAGCCCTCTCTGACTCTGCTGCTGTTGAATGTTTTGTCACTTCACAGGGGATTGTACCTCACCACCCTTGCTTTTGTGTGTGCCACTTAATTTTTTATTGAAGGCTAGGTGTCATGCATAAAGGATTCAAGACTGAGATAAGTAATATTTGTGCCCTGAATTGATCATAACTTTTCTTATTCCAGGATGTTAGGCGGCTAGTATGAGGGTTGATTCCAATTAGTCAGTAGTTGGTGTCTGGGTTTTGCAATTGCTGTTGTTACCTTCAGTGAATCAGCAGCTTTATAATTCTCTAGGCTTATTTTGTAGCTGGCGTGGTAGGTGAAAGGACCAGCACTGTACCTTCATCTACTGGCCTTGACTGCATGCCTGTATATCAAAAGGAGTCTCTAGTCACAGTTCTGTTCCTTTTTTAGTAGTGGACTGTTGTTGCTGATTACTCAGTACTTCCAGTTTTACTTTTGGGTGCTTGAGGTGGATGGGTGAGAGCTCAGTCTCCTAGGAACACCCTGTATCTATGGGACCGGTTCATAAAGTTTCTTCATTGATTGGCTCTCTTTCCATGGCAGACAAACTCTACCTTGTATCTCTAGTGAGTATTTTTCCAAAATGGGGTTCCTGCTCTTCTTTTAGGAGTATTACATATGTCTGTTATTAAGGTATCCATTAAGCCTTTTTCTTTTTTTTCTTTTTTTTGCCCAGGATTATCTATGGTCCATCCCCTGTGGACAAGGAGTTTTTACTGATCATTTTTAAATTTCTCTAGCCACAGTGCATCTTCCTCTGTGTCCTAGAGCAGGAGGCATTTCTACCCTTCCTCCATGACTCAAGGCTTTTATTTCATAGTGTAGAAGAGTCTAGGTGAGCTTTCTCTCTTTCCTCCACTGGTAGTTTCTTCCTTACCTCTATACTTGGACTTTGAAAGGCTTTCTCTGATTTTACTTGTAACTGAATATTTCTCTTAAGCATCCTGCACAGCTGTGTGTGGAAAAGAGCTCACAATTAGGTGTAATTTTGTGTGTGTGTGTGTGTGTGTGTGTGTGTGTGTGTGTGTTATGGCTTCCAGGAGGCTATTCCCAAAGAAAAAACTAGGTCCAAAACAAAAGTAACAAAGGATTTTTATTCATCAACTTGTATTAGAAGAAACTGTCTGCTCTATCATTCATTTCAGCAAATGTTCAAAGACGTTAGAAAGGAGCATTAAGTTTTAGAGAAAAAGGAGGGTACACTGAGACAGTCTGCTGGCAGACATTCCATTAACACAGGGTTTTATAAAGCTGATGAGACTTTGGTGGTCTGTAATGAAGCACGTGGGTAGTTTCAGGATATTTTGAAATAGGAAGGATTGCTGCTAATGCAGGCAAAGGATTTCTGTGAATGCCCACGTCCTGGCACAAGTCAATGGAGTTCATTTCTATAGATAGACTGGCATAATGGTCTTTACGAAGGCTGAGTTCTATGGGAAGTAGCTTTACATTTGCTCACACTCAACTTTCAACAGGTTCTTGCTAAGATCTTATCTATTTCTGTAAGTCTAGTCATCACCTCCTCTTGCGGTCTCCAGGAGTTGAGCCAGAGACTAGATTATTTCTCATTGGAAAGCCCTTTTTTCTTAGATTTTAGGAAATTTGAAACTGGCTCTTCATGGTTGGAAGAAAGTAATAATTATTTACATTATCTGAATATTTGTTTTTGTTTTTAGGGTGAAAGCAACATTTTTCGTAGCTTTCTGCAAAGTGCAAGTTTTGAATTTTGCAATTCATACAATTGTATTGCAAACACTACATCACATAGAGTAAGATAACCAAAGTTATAGCACAAGCAAATATTTTTAGGATTGAGTTTTACAAAGAAATCTTTGATAGACAATGAAAATGAAAGTGATACAATTTTCTTCTGGCTCAACGAACAGGACAAGTGCCTGACGAGGTGAATTCATATGGATAATTATCCTTTTGCCAAGTTAGGAAAAAGAAAAGAAAAAGAGAAAACCAAACCAAACCAATATAAACACTTTTAAGAAAATAGCAAACTTGCACACATCTCATGTGTCTTTCTGTTTTCAACCAAGAAATGTTAAAGAAATGTTGAATGCAAATGTAACTGTAATATTAAGGAAACATTATTTTAGGAGAGCTTTGATTAAATATCCACAGTTAAAATTATTCTTCCCCTTTGAGGAGGAGATTTTACTAGAAATCTCAAAGTGATAACAGTATTATAGAAAAATGTCCAAATTATATCTTCATCTTCTACTTTCATAAAAATTATTCTTCTCAAATTAGCTCTTTAGATCTGAAGTCCTAGAAAAAGAAGAGTCATCATGATAGTAACTTAGCTAGTAATGTAGTTCTTATTAAAGGTTCTCTAGATTTGTTACAGGTTGTTTATCAGCTTCTTAAAGTCATAGCCTCTAAAAATAGAGTGGAAAACCTTTTACTTGTCTGTTGTTATAACATGTAGAAATAGTTAAAAGAACTTTTGGACTTTTGACTATACTTGATAGGTACATTTATGGTGATTTGAAATATACCAATGATAATCATGAATGAAAAGGTGAGACACAAACTCACACATACGCACTTGAATACATTTTGCTATTAGTATTTTCAGCTAGCTATTATCTGTCAGATCAATTAAGAAAAAGAAAACTTATTTATTCTCTGATGCTCTTTATTTCTTTATATAGATCTGAATTTCTGATGTATATCATTTTCTTTCTCTTAACAGACTGTTAAATTTCTTTCAAGGCAGGTCTACTGGTGACTAATTCTGTTTTTGTTTCTTCTCAGGAATGGTTTCCTCTCCATTTTTAAAGGATAATTTCACAGGAAACAGAATTTTAAGTTGGTGAGTATTTTTCTCTTGAAATTTGTAATATTTTACTCCATTCTGTTATTGTTTGTGTGGCTTCTAAGGAAAACTGAGCTGTAATTCTTATCTTTGCTTTTCTATGGTTTAAGGTATCCCACACTCACTACCCTGTGGCTTCTTTAAAGTTTTCCTTATCTTTTAAGCTTTTTGCAATTTGAATATGACACGCTTAAGTATCATTTTTTGGCCTTTAGTCTGCTTGGTATTCTTTGATTTTCATGAAGCTGTGGATTGGTGTCTGAAATTGATTTGGGAAAATTCTTAGTAATTATTGCTTCAAACATTGCTTATTTATTCTAGTATTTCACTAAAATATGTTACACTTTTTGTAATTATCACACAGTTTTTTGGATATTTTGTTTTATCTGTTTCTTTCTTATTTTTTCTTTGTTTTGCTTTTTAGTTTTAAAGTCTCTATTAACATATCTCAAGACTCAGAGGTTCGTTACTCATTAATATCCAGTCTAAAACTGAGCCCCATGAAAGGCATTCTTTATTTCTTTCACAATGATTTCTTTTTATCTCTAGCATTTTATTTTGACTCTTTCTCAGAATTTCTATCTGTCTTCTTACAATTTCCATGCTTGCATGTTGTCTACCTTTCCATAACAGCTTTCAGCATATTAATTATAGTTGTTTTAAATTTATGGACTGGTAATTCCACCACCCCTGCCATGTCTGAGTGTGGTTCTGATGCTTGCTCAGCCTTTCCAATCTCTCTCTCTCTCTCTGTGTGTGTGTGTGTTTGCCTTTTAGTATGACTTGTAATATTTGGTTGAAAGACAGGGATGCTATACTGGGTAAAAGGAACTCTGATATATAGGTCTTTAGCAATGTGGTAAAATGTGTGGTAACAAGTATCTACTGTAGTCATGACTCAATCTCAGTATTTTATGAGCCCATACTACTGGTCTATGAACGTCACAAGTAATTCTCAACCTCCCCCATTCTCAACCCAACCCTTAGTTGGGTTGCCATGGGTTTCTGCTCAGGTAGGAAAGAGATGTCTAGAGTGGGCTTAAGTCGAGTATTTCCTTTCCCCCAGATCAAATAGGTTCTGATAAAACACAATAGGTTACACTCTAGTCATTTCTTTTTTAGAGGAGGCCTTTTCAATGATAATAAACTAAGTGTATGCATTGCCCATCTATCAAAATATAGAAACATACATATATGATATAAATATATATATTATGTATATATATAGACGTATACACCTACTATGTACCCACAAAAATTAAAAATAAAAAAAGAATTGCTAAACAAAAGAATAACAGTATCTTGGCTTATTTAACAATGATTGCCTTTGGTTTTTACCTGATGAAAGCATAAAAATTTTTCTTGATATTTACCTTGGGAAACTGGTAGAGTTGCTGTAGGTAAAACCAAAAGTATAAGGCTCCTTTTAGGTAGGCTCTCCTGGGGGTTTTAACTCTCTCAGCCTTGTCCATATTAAACTGCTAGAAATTCATCAATTACTATTCTGATTTTCCTACCGCAACCCTGGCTTCCATGGGTGTTTCTGCTCAGGTAAGTAATAATCCTCTCAATGCATGATCTGTCTCTCCAGTTTGGGGCATTGGCTTGCCCTGTGCCCTCATTTGACCTGCATCTTCATTTCATTGATGGATCTAGGAAGAAGTGTTGATTCTTCAGCCTTTCAGCTTTATACCAGTTGCTAGAATGAAGTGAAGACTTTCAAGCTTCTTGCATGCTGGGCCACAAACCAGAAGTACTATATGATTTTTAAAAAATATGTAAATTCCAAACATTGGGTAGAACAACTTATTTTTTTAAAAAATCCAACTAAAGCAGACAACCAAAGTCCGCTGAGTATGTATTTTTTATGATCAAGTGATCTCAATGACCCAGTTCTTACCTTCTGCCCTGTCTTAGCCAAGGTTGAGTCAGACTTTTCCTCCTCATGGACCCCTGAACTTTGACTTGCCCATAAGCCTGAACAAGCCCTGAAAGGCTTGTGCCCCCCTTACCACCTCATCCCAGAGACTGGCTGGCCACATTTTGATACATTTCCTGTCATACAATGGTAACCATGCTGTCTGCTCAATCCCCATAGATTTATCCTTAAGAGTTTCTGTTATCTCTGATAACCTGTCCCAACCAAAACAAAGAAAAAAATAATTCTCATTGATCTTACTATGCTTGCAGATTTCTGAGTTTAGAGCATTTTCCCTATTGCAATCACCTTTTTAAGAAAAAGATACCTTTTTTTTTTTTTTTTTACTAAGTCTAGATTTATTTTTATTAGGCATTTATCTAATTCAAAAAGAACTAGTGTCTTGTGTTCTAATTGGCAACCCCACACATAGCCAAAATACTGGCTGCGTTTTTCTCAGAAGCTGTGATCAGCTTTCATCTTGCCAACTCTTGTATTTATTCCTTTCATGCCTCGTTTTTCCCGTTCTGTTGCCATAGTTAGTCTAGGATTATATTTTCCTAATTCCCTTATCATTCTCACTTGGTATCGATTTCTATTTTCTAGATAACTTGGATTAAGCCTCATTTAACCACAAGGAGACAGCCACTGAATATTTAAGGAACTTGCCAAAGCTACATTTTTAGTAAATATCAGGTTTGAAATAAAAGTCCAGGCCATTTAAATAGAGAGCCAGGGATCTAAACTACTATGCTATTTTCAGGCAGCATATTATTTCCTGAAGAAACAAATAGGAAAGAAATTCAGTCCTAAGCAACCATACCTCCGTGCAATGGGGAGAGAATTCTAACTTTCAAAGTTAGATGAATCCTTTTCCAAATATTTTAAAAGTTTCTCACCACCATTGCTTTGTCTAAGCTTTTTGTTTTTAAGTTTTTCTTGGATTTTATCATTGCCTTTCATGTTTTTCTAGAGATTATATAATCCTTCTTAATCATATCAATTAAAATTCCAGTTATCTTTGTATTTTGTCTTGATGATAATCCATTTTTACTGATGATATTCATTTGAAAGCTCTGATTTAATCTTAGAAATTGAAAAATAGGTTTCAAGGCTAATTGTACAGGCATATTTTTAAAACTTCTGAGTTCATTTCATTTTAATCTGGATTACATTTTTTAAAGTTTTTAATACATGCTCAAATTTTTTTGTCTTTTCCATTTCACTTCAGAAAATATCTTATAAATGTAAGCTTTATGAATCCATGTGTTATTCAGAGGTTATTTATGTTGCATTGACTGGAATTGTTAGTCTGCCTATTTTTTGTAGTGACAGAATCTCCCTCTGTTGCTCCCACTGGTCTCAACTTCAGACATCAAGCTGTTCTTTCACCTTAGCCTCTGAAAGCACTGGAGATGTATTAGGCTATTCTTGCACTGCTATAAATAAATTCTTGGGACTGAGTAATTTATAAAGAAAAATGCTTAATTGGGGGCTCAGGGTTCTGTAGGCTGTACAAGAAGCATAGTGGCTTCCTCAGGAAGCTTACAATATGGCAGAAGACAAAGTGGATTCAGGCATATAACATGGGAAAAGCATGAGAAAGAGAGAGAAATCAGGGTGCCATTCCCTTTT
>PVKP010018268.1:0-44545 GCA_004027715.1 Plecturocebus donacophilus | reverse complement strand
ACACAAAATCAAACACCGCATGTTCTCACTCATAGGCGGGTGTTGAACAATGAGAACACATGGACACAGGGAGGGGAGCACTACACACTGGGGTTGGTGGGGGGGAAATAGGGGAGGGACAGCGGGGGGTGGGGAGTTGGGGGGAGACAGCATGGGGAGAAATGCCAGATATAGGTGAAGGGGAGGAAGGCAGCAAATCACACTGCCATGTGTGTACCTATGCAACAATCTTGCATGTTCTTCACATGTACCCCAAAACCTAAAGTGCAACTAAAAAAAAAAAAAGAAAAAAAGAAAAAAGAAAAAAAGTCAAATAATCTATAGCACATTCATTGTGAATCACAATTGTGATTCACAATGAATGTGCTATAGATTATTTGCATTTATTCAGTACAGGCATGTCGCTTCATCCTATTTTATGTGGTTCAGCTGACATGCCTATCTTTTTTTTTTCCTGCCCTGAACTGCTACATGTAAATACCAAGTGCAATGGTGAAGCTTTTTTATTTAAGAAATGATTATAGCAGGTATGGTGGCTCATGTCTGTAATCCTAGCACTTTGGGAGGCTGAGGTGGGCAGATTGCCTGAGTCCAGGAGTTTGAGGCCAACCTGGGCACCATGGTGAAACCCAGTCTTCAGTCTCTACAAAAAAAAAAACAAAAATTAGCTGGGTGTGGTGGCATGCATCTGTAGTCCCAGATGGATCACTTGAACCCGGAAAGTCAAGGCTGCAGTGAGCTGAGATTGTGCAACTGCACTCTGGCCTGGGTGACAGAGTGAGACCCCATCTCAAAAAAAAAAAAAAAAAAAGAAAGAAATGATTACATGTATGTTTACCCCCAATCAGAATTTGATCTATTTAGTATTCTACGTAGTGACAGTGCTTTCCTGTGCCTTAGTTTCATTTATTTTCCTAACTTTTCTACCCTTTGGTGTGTTTCTTGAACAAAGACCAACTTGTGGTTTCTTGATGTCTTTTTTTAAAACCCAAGAACTGAGGATTTATGTTTTCAAGCCAGATAATCCTGCCCTCCCAAATCTTCCCCACGAGGAGTAAGTCGTTACAGTTCACATTGCCTTAAAAAGAACTTGCATGCAGGCTGCGTATCTTCAAGCAACCAAAACTGTCACTAAAGACAGAACTTTGGGACAATCCTAGTGGACCAGTCTCACAGATACTGATTTGTAACTGCTTAAGATTTAAAAAGAAAAAAATGACAGTAGTGCTATAGCTTAGAAAGTAAGTGAATTTGTGGGCAGGTGGTATGACTTACTGTCAGTTACCTTTAGGGATTTTATACAATTCCCCCTCCCCTGGCTCCCTTGCTACTGCAGCTCTCAGTTCTTCCAGCAGGTGTCCCTATAATCACAGAACAAACATTCCACAGCATGGTATGTAACTTTATTTTTCTAGCATAATAATTTAAAGTATTTACACACTGCACACTCACTGTTTTACACAGATACATATTCATATATCTATGAACCACACCTAAAGGTTTCTTTGCAAAGACTGGACACACTGGGGAGGGGGTTTCCAAGCATAACAAAGAGGACAAAGAAAGTTTCTAGTCTTTTAAAGACAGCCATGTGGAGCGTCTGTGAAAACCAGTGTTCTCCCCCATCTTAAGCTCCCCAGGAGACTTTTGAACAGCTTCAGCCTATCCACACGTTGATATGACCTGAAACTCTTCTAGCTAAGGTTTCAAGAACCAGCATGTGCAAGCAGTATTTTCTCTAGAAATCTCAGAAAGCGAGAAAATAAACCTGGCCCTTTGGTAGAGAAACACGTGTACTTCTGAAAGTAATCTGTGGGAACTGTTTTCCAGGATCACTGATTATAAGGGGAGAATAGCAAAATACACCATTACTAGTGATGCAGGGTACTTTTAAGCATCACTTTCAGCTAAATGATATGGCAAAATAACCCAATCTTCTTTTCCCAACTATCAGTAAGGGTGGTTGTTATTTTCCCTGAAAAGAGCAAAGGTATATTTTATTAATCATTTACACTCTAAATCCAGATCCTATAGAAATTTCTTCTATTACTTTTACTTCACTTTCATACTATTTGCACAAAAATAGTGGTTAAAGTATCTTCAGTATTTTTCCTCGCTTGTACTACTCAATTACAAAACAGATTATTAGTTAACAATAGCTTCTGAATGTGGTTTATGGCTCCACAGGTGAAGAAAAAAGCCACAGTTCAGAGCTGATGGTAGTACAGCTTCTATAACAGGAAGGCGGGTTTAGGTTTCGACTCTCTGCAGTTCAATCTGCACGAGTAAGAAGCAGAGTGCCTTCCTTCTTTCCCCAGACTGTCCAAGATTATTCTCTTATAAACAGAAGGTAGAGGTTTGTCACCTCTACATGAATCCACAGCTCCACTGTTACTGGATGGCACATCTAAAACTTTACAAAATGACATCCTCTTTCTCCTGCCAGTCTGGGCCTCTGGCAGTGTCACTGATCAATAGGACACGGCAGAAGTAATTACCTGGAGAACTAAAACTAAACATAATCTTGGCCTAAACTACTATGGTATTTAAAGTTCACATCTTTAATTTCCATTTATGTAAACTTATCAATAAATTATTAAAGTACAAACTGTACCACTTCTTCTTGGAACCAAAGATTTACATCTAGACACAACAATAGAAACCTATCTATCCTGGAGTTAACTTTCTAGATTACTGCTCCTGCCTTTTGCTGCTCTTTTCCTTTTGCAAGGGGGTGCCAACAATGGAAGCGGCAAGGAGAGATCTTACTTAATAGGAATTTCTCCATTACAATGAGCTGACTAAATAATATTCAACTACAGGTGTCAAGAGGGAGAGTAGCTGACTTCAGAGACCACCTGGGGAGCACAATGCTTGGTTAACATAAATATCTGGATTAAGCAGTACCTAATTGGCTGCACCCTGAGTCAGGCCAAGGAAGCTTCTCTGTCATTGCCCCCCCACTCCGTTCCACTTTGCATGCAGACACATCAAAGACTGTGATGAAGATCATGGTATGTATAACAAGGAAGAATGGAAAACTTTGCGATGGAATCTGGGCCTGTACATTGGAGAAAGAATCTAACAAACCCCAGTTCTTTAGATTCGTTAAGGTGAGGTTAAGGAGGGCTTCCTGGAGGTGGAGACAGAGCTCTGAGTTTCTAGGCTCAACAGCCAAGAAAAGGGTAACAGGGGCTTGCTCCAGTCATACAGATAAAAAAAGAGCAAGGCGTAATAATGACTAAATTCATAGTTTGTTTTAACACAGAAGAATTAGAGGGAAAACTGCGATTTAAAAAGGGGCATGGGGGCCGGGCGCGGTGGCTCACGCCTGTAATCCCAGAACTGTGGGAGGCCGAGGTGGGCAGATCACGAGGTCAAGAGATCGAGACCATCCTGGCCAACGCTGTGAAACCCCGTGTCTACTAAAAATACAAAAAAATTAGCGGGGCATGGTGGCACGCACCTGTGGTACCAGCTACTCGGGAGGCCGAGGTGGAAGAATCGCTTGAACCCAGGAGGTGGAGGTTGCAGTGAGCCGAGATTGTGCCACTGCACTCCAGCCTGGGGACACAGCAAGACTCCATCTCAAAAAAAAAAAAGGTGGAGGCATGGGATGAGGAAAAAATCTGGGAGTTACTGAGGTCTAGCAAGATGCCTGGTACTCGTCTACGAAACTGCCATCGCTAGACCCTTTTTACCTACAAGAACAGCAGTTTCTATGGTTCGATCTAATAAATACACCGTAGGGGCTCAAATATATAACAATTAGAATTGAGAGTAATCAGTATAGTAGTAATACCCTCCTCCTGAAAAAGAAACAGCTGTTAGGAAGACAGCTTCTTCAGATCAGTGTTTAAGAGTCAGAGCACCTGTAAGGGCGAGTTAATGATCCTTTCAAATGAAGTGAGGGCAGAAGGGCGAGAACATAGTTCAAAGGAATGAGGCAGCTTCACCGGAAGGTGGTGAGTAAAAGCTGCACACCGTGGCAAATCAGTAGCAACAGGAAAGGGCAGGAGGGTACAGCCAAGAATAGCTACAAACAACGGGTCACTTTGAAAGGAAATGCTGCGTATGGGTGTCTGTGTATATGTACTATACATATTAACCAAGTACACACATAAATATTTAATATATAAAAAATAAAGTGCTTTCTAACAGGCCCCTAGGCAGGGACATTATAAAACATTTCACAAAACTGCAAAACGAAATTGATACAATCAAAGAACACTACATCCAACATATGTGAAAACAGCCCAACATAATATGTACAATCTGGTGGGTGTCCCAGGACAAACGTCCTGTCATATACATGGTATATACATATATACTCTTTTACTCAATATATTATGACAATATATATTTTTAAATTTTGTTATAGACAAAAAATAAAAAACCAAAACAAAAGACAACCCCTACAAAAACACGATAAGGATCAAGCATGTGAGTCCTAGACTGACGGACAAATCGCCGCCTCCACGGGGAGTCCCATTGCCACTGCTGGGGAAAATGTGCCAGCGTTCCTTCCTCGGGTGCAGTGCCTCCACGTCCTCCAAGGCACTGTGGGCCGCAGCGGTAAAGTTGGTATCACCAGTTGTGAGCAGGTCGAAGACACAGGACTGGAAATAGATGTCCTTCACTGGCATCTTCTCATGGCATTGAGTGTTGGCAGTCTCCAGCGTGTAGCCAGGCCAGGCCTGCACCGAGGAGGTGCGAGGCAGGCTGTGTCCCAGGATGGCAGACACCTGGCCCCGCCCATCATCGATGCGTTCACTCACAGGGCAGCCGTTCATGCACAGCTGCAGGTCCTGGCTCTCCTCGTAGGACATGGCCAGGTCCTCAGGCATACGGATGGCAAGGGTCAGGTAGCGACCCACCTGCCGCACAAACACTGTGGTCCCTATATAGCGGGCGTGCATCTCCACATAGTGGCCACTCTCCCTCTCCACGATCCGCAGGCTCTTGGCATCGCCGTCCCCACCACTGGTGGTGCCATCCACAAAGGCGGCCGGCAGGTCATCTGTCACAGCTTGGTAGACTTTCTGATCTGTACACTCATGGTGGGCTTTGAAGATAATGGTGATCTGTGGGAAGGAACAAGTACAAGGTTTAAGAGAACGGGAGGGAAGCAGAAGGGGACAACCCTCTATAGCAAGAGCTCCCCTTCATTTTGAAGTTAAAGCAGAATTTCCAAAATGGACCCAACTGCTGGCACCTCAAAAATGATATCACTTTCGGAAAATATTTTTTAAAGTCCCATATATTTAGAATTAAAATTTAACATAAATCCAGAGAATGTGCATCAAGAAAAAACTGTTTTACTTTCTGCAGGAAAGAAGAGAGAGAGCAAGAAGCAGTGTTGTTGTTGGAATATAGGCTTTCCTTTTTTAAAGTGACAGGGTCACACTCTCTTACCCAGGGTCGAGTGCAGTGGCACATTCATAGCTCACTGCAACATTCAACTCCTGGGCTCAAAGGACTTTCTCACTTCAGCCTCCTGAGTACATAGGACTGTGGGCATATGCCACCATGCCTGGCTGATTTAAAAAACTTTGTAATGACAGGGTTGGTGGCGGGGGAGCAACAAAAGGTGGGGGTTCTGCACTATGTTGCCCAGGCTGGCCTTGAACTCCTGGCCTCAAGCGATCCTCCCACTGTCATCTCCCAAAGTGCTGGGATTATAGGCATGAGTCACCATGCCAGGCCAGATTATGGGCAATTTTTATTGATAATTTATATCTTGTCTCCTTCCAAAGTTGGCAAGTCATGGGACAGCTGAGAAAAGAAAAAGATTCCTTTCTTTTTTTTTGAGATGGCGTCTCACTCTGTCGCCCAGGCTGGAGTTCAGTAGTGTGATCTTGGCTCACTGCAACCTCCGCCTCCTGGGTTCAAGCGATTCTCCTGCCTCCCCAGTAGCTGGGACTACTGGCACGTGCCACCACACCCTGCTAATTTTTTGTATCTTTAGTAGACATTGGGTTTCCCCAAGTTAGCCAGCCTGGTCTCGATCTCCTGACCTCGTGATCCATCTGCTTCGGCCTCCCAAAGTGCTGGGATTACAGGTGTGAGCCACCACACCCGGACAGAAAAAGGTTCCTTTCTAGGTTTTATGAAGAAATTTTAAGGGGCTTAATTAACAATATACCTAACAGAACTTTTTTTCTACAAAGATTCTTCACAGGACTGAAAAACCATATCCTATGACTCACCACTATAAACTTACTCATTAGAAATAGAGAGAGTTGAGGAGGGGGCACCCCAGTAACAGCCACCACTCATGTGCCCCAGGAAAGATTTCTATTTGTTCCTTAATCAAATGTTTCACATCACTGGCTAATCCCTCTAACAGGGAAATCACCTGGCAAATATAGCTCCTAAGCACTGGCAGAGACTAAATACCCTAAACCTAGTTACGGCAAATGTTTTCCCAAACAGCACCATAGTCCCTTAACTCCTCAGAAATCTTTCCCCAGCCAACTGTTGATTCTCCATATTAGGCACATAAATTCATCAAAGAAAAAAAATATCTAATAATACAAAAGCCTCTCTTCTGTAAACCCATGTTCTTTCCTGCAGAATCCTTTAATTAGAACAGTTATTTAAAAACCTTGCACACCTTCACCTCCAACATGACCAACATCTCTGGGACAGGTGGTAGAGGGAAGATAGCTGAAGACAGGGGCTGCTGTGTCACACAGGATGGAGAAACTCTTTCAAAGAAAAAAATAAGACTACATTTTGAAATTTGTATCATGGCTAGTAACTGAGGCAACAGAATTCTTTCTTCCTTCTTGAAAAAACAAAGTATCAGGTGACTTCAGTCAGGAGGAAGGTAGACAAGCCAAACACCCTGCGAATTACTCTGGATGGAGGAAAACTTCTACCTCCTGCAAGGAAACTAATCAAAACAATAGACCCTTGTGAAAAAGGCCAGAAAATGCCCCCCACCCCGACCCTCAAGTTTATGTCTGAAGTTTTTCCCCAACTCGGCCAGCATTTGCTCACACTATTTAATTCCACATGTTCCCACTGGTGTTACTTGACTGGAATTTTCCAGCCATTTCATTTTACTTCAGCCAGTTATAAAGCCAGATCTGAACCAGCTGCACTGTAGCAACACTGGTTAAATTCATATCCGTTGTTTGCAGCTGCAACTAAGAGCCAGACAATGTACTATGAAAATGCTGGGTTTTCTCCATTCCTAATTACCCTGAGCCACAACTTGATTTCACTACCAGCCTTCTCACATTTCAACACCTTCTTAACAACCCAAAGGAGGTGCATCAGACATGATTTCAGGAAATTTGTTGTGCATCCAACCATAGGACCTTTCAGAGTGAATGGGGGTTTTGAGTTAGATATCTAACGGGACCATAAAATAGATTTATTTGGTGGCTCTAAAATCAGTTGACAAGTGTTTTTTTCTTTAAGGCATGCTGGGGTCCTTTGGAGATGAAAAGGTTGATTCAAGAAAATTTTGCACCAGAAAAAGTTGAAAGTTAGCAATACAGATGGTTAAAATAAGAGTTAGCAATAGACTTTATATAATCACTATGCTCATTTTCACCTGTAACATCCACTCAAAGATTAAACAAACTCTTCAATAACAGCTAAGTAATTTGTCCTTCTAGTCTCACAAACCTAAACTTTAAGCCAACTTGATATTATTTGCAAGAACTAACTGCTGTTTTATTCATCTTAGGAAAAACAAAGAGGATTTACTTGTGTTGGGCCAACAAAGCAAAGATACACCATTCCAAAAATGTTGAAAAAGCAAGCCAGGGTCCATATTGAGATGGGTGGAATAGTTCCATATGTCTCACCAAGGCTGTTTCTTTCATTAAGCACGTCAGTTCTAACTCAGGAACTCCAGGACTCATTTCAAACACCTCCCACATTATTGTCCTCTCCTATGCCAGTGACATTAACGTAACTTCTACCTATCCAGAAGCTCAAAACACAACCTGACTTCTGCTCTAGTATCTACACCTACCAAATATTCTAGTTAACCTAACAGAACAGATTTCTGTCTTTCCAATTTACTCATAGTGATTTTCTCTGAGACGAACGGATATTTCTCTTGTGGCTTCCCTACTGAGCGAGGTAATTCTCACACAGAGCTGATGTGTAGAGTTATCCCTTGAATCAAAATGCTGAGGGTGAGGAACTGATTGCAAAGCATGAGTGGGTTTCCTGAGTAGTCCCTGTAGTTTAAGTATGCACTGAACAGGTGCCTAGAGATATAATCAATGTAAATGTAGAAAACACTGCGTAATAGTTTCACATGACCTAAGTTTTATAATGCAATTTCATTCCTCATAACAATTACAACATGAGCTTTTAAAAAGCAAGCACTCAGTCAATGAAGGGCAAGAAATTCATTTTCAGACTGTCTTCCTCTTCAGCAAAGCAACATTTATTCATTTTTAATTCTTACTTTAGAAAAAAGCACAATTTAATTTGAATTTTAAAAAAACATAAAACTTTTAATATTTCCAGCTAGCAGCCATTAGAACATAAAAAATGAATATTCAAAATTGTATTCAAAAGCTCACATACAGATAATTTAAAAATGCTAGCTATACTGCTTACTTTCCCCCTCTATGAACTAATCTGTCTTCTGTTGTAACTCAATTTGGCACATCTGTTCTATGCACACCATTTATTATTGATAGATGGCACTTCTGTGCATTTAAAACATCAATGCCTTTTGTTAAACCTCCTCCACCCAGCCCCTCTCAACCCCTGCCTTAGACAAACTACTCCAGTTCTCTTCATTCATTTTTAATGTTTCACTCCCTGAGATCTTCACCACCCACAAGGTTTATTAGGAAGAGAAGGACAGCAGCTACAAATCAACCTTTCTACATGAAACAGGCAACAAGAACTTAGGAAGGTTTGCTGTGAAATAATTTTAAGAGGCACCTGCCTCTCCTTTCCACCAAGAGAAAAAGAAAACATATTAAGTGAAATGAGGTGGCCAACAAGGAGAGAAATACACAGGTACTGCCCTCACCAGGAGATACAGAGATAGCTATCCAAGGCACAGCAGCCTTGCAAAATGCTGCACACAGGTTTTAAAACAGCAGACTTCTCAAATGGCTGTGCACCTTAACTATTTGTGCATAATGCATTTTGGAAGAAACATTTATGTATTTAATCAGGCCATTTTGCAGAACTTTTCCGGAATCCTCAATATGAGAACTGGACTTTTAGCCAGAGAAACTCATCTCTGGGCTCTAGATTGGTCAGTCAACTAAACTGAGATAGTAACAGAAATTAGCTTGAAACACATGGACACATAATTTTGATATGCACCTGGTTAAAATTCTGCTGTGTCAAATAAGTCAATTAATTTTATTTCATATAAGTAGCTGATGTGTCTACTTTGCCATATCCTCTGGGTGCAATGACAGGTGGAAAAATAGCAGACTCTAAGGGAGAATAAGAACGTGGTGCTCACACCTCTTTTACCTTACACATGGTAACAGCATGCAGCCCCTACAATCAGTCTTCCCCAGTGAACAAAAAAGAAACTATTCCAACAAAAGCACATGCTTCAAAGGAGAAAAAAATATACATGCTCTCTCTCTATTCCTAAAACACCCAAATTTTTCTTCCAAGGGTTAATTTTTCTAAATGTTAAGAATTCAGAGCCTAGGATACTCTGATGCACCTAAAGTAGAAGCCTTCATTTGATTTTATACAGGTGTGTACATATATAGCATCCACATTATATTACTTATTTTTTTTCTGTATTGGTACTTATTTTTAATCTATATAATTGGTCAAGGAATGTGTGTATGTTTTATATTACTATCCATTTATGTCTACCTCTTTCAGTTTTTTGCTTTATGCATTTTGGTGATACATTATTTGGTGCATAGATATTCAGGATAGCTAGTCTTCATTATAGAGTATATACTTCATCATTATCAAGTCCCATTCTTTAACTAATTTAATAATTTTTATCTTGAAATTGTAACTTGTTTTTTAATTAAAAAGACTTGAAATGTTTTTCTCTAATACAACTTTGAATTTGTTTCTAATTCATTTACTTCTCTTCATGTATGTGCATATTGGATCTTATTTGTTTGCCATGCCAATTTTATTAATCTTTAGTTATTCTTTCCAATGGTTTCAAATTTTTTTCTCCTATTCATTTTACTCAATGTTCTCAAGTCTAACTTCCATAATTAAGTCTGTATTTTTGGTGATATCCATTAAAAGATGAGTGCTTCTAAAGTAAGTAGAAGCCTTTGAAGGCACCTTTCTTCAAGTGTCTTCCCTGGTCCCACTCTTTCCAACCTACCAGGGTAGTCTTGAAGTGTGAATCTTGGCTGGAGCAGAAGGACTCTGTCCAGACAGGGTGGCAACTGTAAAAAAAGTTTTTTTACATAAAAACTGGGGAAAACTCTCTCTCTCTTTCTCGAAGGGGGAAAAGAGGCATATTAATTTAGAATGACTCTTTCTGAACAATTTCATGCAAAACCCAGATTTTATATATGCCATATAAAAAATACTAGGTTAGAAAATATTTGATGTCATTGATAATTTTCCTTTAAAAATTGTGAAAAAAAAAAACTCTTAGGAAGCTATGAACTCAATGAACTGGAATGTAATTTTACAATCACCAGTCTACATATCAAATACCTTATAAAACAAATATCTACAGGAAGCTGAACTCAAGATCCATAAAAATACATTTTGTTAAACAATTTTACTGGACTAGGACAAGATACTAACAGTAAGACAGTACCTGTATTTACAAGATGAGTGGCAGATTAAAACTCGTAATGTGAACTCCTTTTAGGGCTTGAATGAGACTAAGAAATCTGCTACCTTCAAAAGAGGTATCCGTTTCTCTAGCCTCAAGTCTCTTTCTACAGAGCTTGGAGCATTTACAGGATCCAGAGAAATGGAATGGACCAAACTTATTCTTCAGTGTTGCCCTAGGGAGTAAATACATGCAGAAACACGGGCTGCCTTGGCTGCTGAAGGGGTACTTGGCAGCAGATAGAGAATGAAGAAACCAAACCAGAGGGGAAGGACACCCACAGCTGAAGGCTGCTAGGGTGGTCTGGAGAAGCAGCATCAAGCTCAGTGGCTAAAAAGAGAGTGAAAGGGAAGCTGGCCCAGGAAGACACATAAAAGGAACAGGCACAAAAATGCTGGCTTCCCAAGAGTAATTTCTGTACAATTAAGACAAGGAAGGCTGGAAGCATAAATAGGCACAGAGATAGGTAAATTAGCCAACTTCCTTGTACAGACCAGAGCAACACCAGGGTGAGCATGAGGAAATGTCTTTGTTCTGTAAGTCTTGGTCACTCCAAAAACTCCAAATGGAATCTCTCCCTTAGCTTGTCTGTTGTGTTCTGACTCTGCATTGTGAAGAGGCCAGCAAGTATAGGAACTCGCTACGGTCCTAGATATGAAGTCAGGCCTGTGTGGACAGTATTACAGACCTAGGCTGCCACCTACTTCAGACTAGATGCTAAAAGTATTTTGAAAAGTGAGAGCCAGGGCTGGTGGCAGTAACTGTCAGCTGAATATGCGCTAGCATGTCTTGCCTTCAGGTATTCCCCCTCCTGGTGCAGAGGCGGCAGAGCTGCAGACCCGAGGCCCTGGTGGGACCTTAAGCAAATGCTCTGGGCCTAGGTTTAGCACAGCTGTTCTCCAAACCGATGGGATTGGAAAACCACAGCCTCTTTGATCATTTTTCAGCTTTGGGAGGTGAGCAAAAAAAGTAAAAGGGCTTCAAGATCTTCACAATACACTCACCCTCTGTCACTTCTAGGTTCAATTTTATGCTGCCAGGGCTTAAAAAAAAGAAAAGGCCCATGAGAACTCAGGAATGAGGTGGTTAGAAGTGGTCACTATGTATTTCAAGAAGTCAGTTAACTGAAATGCTACAAAGCAGTATCTTTATCTCTGCATTTTCCTTGGGTCAGAAGAAGGGAAGACCTCAGTACCATGTAAAAGCACATGCATGTACATCTGTGCATGCACACACATGCCTTAAAAGGAAACAGTAAACTTTGACCCCTATTTCAGGAGCACATGGAGAGCAGATGAGGAGTTGTAGATGCTGTCATGTCAATTCTATCCACAGTATACACGCTATGTCCCAACATGAAAGAACCCCATGTTCTTTTGGCTCCAACTCTTAACTGGGACATAAAAAACTCCTTTCTCCACAGAACCAGTTTCACCTAAACTTTTTAGACCCAATAGCACTGTGATTTCACTGCAAGGCTGTCGAGTTAAAGTCTGTAACTTAAATGTATGTTAACTTTTAAGTTATCACTTACTGACAAGTTGGCCAGCTTCCTTGTCAGTCTGAATAGTCCTTAAGTTACCCCACCCACAAGAATACTAAATTCAAAGCAGTGGAAGAGCAAGTTCTACTGCAGTCAAAACAAATAAAGACAAAATGGGTAAGGTACCAGCTTTCATTGTTCAACACTGTAGGTAACTTTTTACATGCTGCATTCCACACGGGCAAAAACTGTTTGGTTAGCATTAATTGAAGCCAACAAAAAAAGGATCAACCATCCAATGTTTCCTTCTCGCCCCTTCCCCTCAAAATGTTGACTCAAAGAAAATTTAACCAGGTAGAGAGAGACATTTGGAAATGTGACAGAAAAACAAGTTCTAACTCTCAGCTGTGTATCAGACTTGGCCTCATGCCTCTGGTTTAAACTATGGAAGAGTGTGGGTTTGTTTTAAAGCAGTAGAGACCCGCAGCACCCTCATGCAATCTTGCCTGGCTCACACAGGGACAGACGCTGGGTTAATTTCACTTACAAATGGGGGGTTCTGAAGGTCTCTTCCTCCTTCCAAACCACATTTGGGACAGAGGGAGCACAGTCAGGGAGATTAGAAAGATGACAAAGGACTCATTATCGAGTTTTTAATGTGTATGGATGAAATAAAGGCTTACCTTGTTTGAAAAGTTTAGCATAAAAAATAACCAGGTAGCTCATTTATCTTACAAAATGATTTTTTCAGACTTATACGTTCATCACACAGCTAGTAATTTCCCCATCTTTCTCTCCTTCCTTTCCCCACGTGTACTCTGGAAACTTTTTACCTCCAGGCAATTTACTGAAGTGATATAAAGCAAAGTTGAGTACTTCCTGGGCCTAAGACCTTATAATCCTGTATGCACAAGCGCTAGGTGGGAAATAGAAAGGGACAAATAAGAACACTGCCACCTGGAACTACAGATGATTTCTGTTCTTCTGGAAACCTGGCTTTTACTGTTGCAATATTGTTCCTACAAAAAAAAAAAAAATCAAAGAGAGTAAAAATAGCTAACATGAGAGTTAAAGATGAGACAAGACTCTGGAAAATGAATTTAATTAAGAACTGGTGACTGTGAAAGTTAAATTCTAGAAAGCGTTTTGGTATAAAATCAAAGATCAGCAGCTTTTCAAAGGAGGGAGCCAGAGTTCTAGGCCCTGCTAGGTTGTATGTGGGTGAGGAAATACGAGCATTCGTACTGTGGGAGGTGGAGACTGTGCCAAATCCCAGGAGTAAAGACAATGATTTGGCAAGGAGGGTGTTAGCGTGGGACGAATCTTTGCAGCAGCCCACTCTCCTGGTCCTTCTTGACACCCCTGCCAACTTGCTGAATGAATAACATCAATTGGAACCAGCTTGTCAATGTGGTTCACCCCAGTGTTCTACAAAAAAACCCTGAAAACACTGGGTTTACACACAAACCCCATGCTTTCTCACCGACTGTTGTAAATTTTAGTTATGTGCTTAGACTGAGGCAAAGGCTGCATTCACCTCTGCATCTCCCACAGTGGGCCCTTTAGTACCTTCTGTTTCAAATACTGCACCAAATTAACCATACAATTATCAGAATATGATTATCAGAGACATGATTACATTAAGCAGGGAGCGGTAACTGCAAAATCCTTTCCCACCTGTTCCCAATATGCCTCAACCAGTCAGAACTTCTTAGCATCTTTGTAAAGCAAGGAGGATCACAATAAGGAGCAAATCTCAAAGAGGTGGCAGGAATTACACCAATGCAACAATATAATCGTAACAAAAAAAGAGCATTCTCAGATTATAAAGATTAGTTATAATGTATCACCAAGACAGCTGTGGTTTCCTTGTGGAGGGAAAATGGTCTATATTCCCCCTCAAAATATACCATGCATCCCCCTCTTTGTAACACTGCATTCAAGAGCAGTATCCCTAGATTCAAAACACAGACCTATCACTGGAAGGAGCAAATCCCTTAGTCCAGAAAAATAATGATAACCACTATGTAGCTCACATGGTTTCCATAAAGATGCTAAAACATAATGGGTTGCAAAAACTTGGCTACAATAAATGTACTAGGTCTGGGGTCAACAGAGGACAGATTTCCAAAACTTTATGCAGAGATATACTTAAAATGACAGCGGAAAGCCTTTGCAATGCAGGCATGTCTGGTTCTGATTTTGTAACCAACAAAGAATGACCCAGAACACTGGTTTACATGCCCATATGCTGTTGTAGAACAGTAACTACATGCTAAGGGGCACCAGAAAGCAGGAGACCTACCTCATGCTCTAGAAGCCTACAAGGCAATGGTGTTTCTTACAGTGGAAAACTGTGGGTTATAGAGTTTGAAGAAGACATTAATCAAGAGCAGATCAAACTAAGTCTTTCTACATCTCCAGTATCATCAACCAGTGGAAATTTTCAAGAAGGCCCAAGAAAGTAGCTACAGAATTTGAAATTCAGGGGTAAGTTTGGAATTTAGACTGTATCCATATACCTGATGGGCAGGGTATGCTACTATGCTTTGGACAGGTGGTGAGTGCTGCCCATAGGATTATAAGGAGCCCTTGACAGCACCAAAAACATAAAGATAGGTACCTCAGATCATCCACCCAACTGGCCAACAGTCATCAGGCTTGGTCAAGTACAATGAGCACAGCCTTTTCCCAAATTCAAATGCCTTAAGGTAAACCACCTTCTCTCACTCAAGGGTGAAGCACAGTAAAATGTGTAGCAAAAGTTCTGCAACAGGACCTGTTGTCACCCTCAGTCTCTGCTTCTACTTTTTATTTTGTGTTACTGAGGTGGAAAGATAGAATAAGAAAGCAAGAGTTGTGAAAAAGGATACAATCACGTTAAAACAAAAGGAAAATAAAGCGAAGGCATTCAAACTACTTGTACAAAAATAACTACTAAAACCATTTCTATTGTTTAGGTGTGCCACTTAATAATAAATGAATTTCTGAACTGTTTTTGAAAAAGGACTAATTTTGAATCCCCTGGAGACTGGCAATTTTAATATATGCTACTGGGAATACATTTGCAAAGTGAAGAATCTTTCATAAAAAAAGAATTTAACGCCCAATCACCTTCTGTGATCATGGCATATACAGATTCTTATTGAACCCACTTAAACAGAGATATGAAGGTCCACAGAATGAATGAAACAAGAGTGAGACTGAGAGGTTGCAAATATAACATGGACAAGTCAAGCATCCTCACAAACAGATGATCTGGTTTCTCTTGAGTGTGTGAGGCACAGGACTACTACTGACATGTGCCCTCTCTGGAGCCTGTGAAGGGTGAGCTACCTCCTTCTGCAAAACAAAACCTGCCTTTCTTCTCAGTGTAGCTAACTCTGCCAGTTCAGAGCCTGTCCCTTTCATCTCATTCTGAGTGCTTGCATGCCTGCAGCCGCCTCTCACAGCCAAAGGTGGGAAAGATGGCCCAGAGCTGATGTGGATGTCAGCTGAGGTGTGTCTGTCTGCCAGACACCCCTGCGGCCTCCGGGGTGGAGAGATGAAAAACCAGCTCTGGCTTCCCCTTCAGAAACACACCTACCTGGCAAGGTAGCCAACTGCCACAGGCTCCTCCAAAGAGAGGGAGGCCAGCAGAGGGCAAAACTAAAAACACAGAGGCCTTAAGAAGGCATACCTGTGCACGCCATGACCAACTGGAAAACAAGCCCTACCTTTCCCAGGGAAGGGGAGAAGAGGGCCATGGGGAGAAAACAGTAGACAGGGAAGATGAGGGAACAGCACTGAGCACCGCAGGCCTGTCTGCTTTCAACTCGTTGCTTGCCATGTAGAAAAAAGGTAAAGGCTTAGCTAACATATGGCCCCAGATGACTTCACTTTATTTTATAGTGTTTAGATTTTCCCCCCACTTTGTCTTTTTGTGATGAGGAAAAGGGTGGTACTTAGGAACAGGCAGAGCTCACGATGTTAGGGTTGAAGATGGCTTGCTCAAAAGGCCATGTTCCCAGGGCTGAGCCTCATTGAGCAAAATACCCTAGGGTCTAGTGCTTCAATGCAGTGTTAAAGGTAGAGGAATGAACGGATGTTTACAAAAATTTCAGTATCACAGCTGGTCAGCTACCAATGACATCATCAGTCAGTCTTTCAATCTAGAGGCACTGAACACGTGGGTCATTAAAAATGCTTGACCACACAAGGATGGTCTGGTATCTACTTAGAAGGCACAGTACCAGGTTACCCAATAACTGGTCTATGCATGTGCTTAAGTTCTCAGTAAAGCTGGGATTCCCATGAAAAAGTTTTTCAAAAGACTTTTTAAAGAAAGTATTGTGGTAGACATCAAGGGAAAATTTCAGATCTTGTTTAGAACTTATTTTATAAGCACTTTGTGCCTCTTACTGTTTTTATTTTTATTACCACCACTTTTTTGTGCTTAAAGTTTTTAAAGATTTTATTTTGCCCTGGGTGAGTAAAAGGAAATTGTATTGCAAGGTTTTAGGCCTTTCTTTGGTTTCACCAGCACAGGTCATACTAGAATTGAGACAGGTCTTCAGGAGTAACCTTCCAGATGCTTATGGGGCTTTGGAGAGAGTTAAAAAAAGAAGGGGGATGGGGAGCCAAACCCAACAACTCCTAGAGGTTGTGAAATGAAGCTACAGAATAGTTTGTTGCTGGACAGTATGGTCACCAGATGTGGAAAAATACTTTCCAATTGTGCAATTAAAGACCAAGCATTCTCATCATCTACTTGAATTTATGTCAGAGGACCACTTTGGCCAACTTTTTTCGAATGGATAAACCTTTGATCCTTATTTCAAACTGAGGGAGAAAACAAGATTGTACTTTTAAGTTATTTGTTAAAAATTACAATAGATTCAACTGAAATCAAATGATCTTAAATACTTCAGTGTAAACTGTTCCATTTATATAATAGCAATATTCATAAGGTTATCCCCCACATATTTTCACCATAATCAGCAACAACAGAATTTTGAAAGACTGAATAACAAACAGAAGTGACACTGGATGGAAGGCATGGAGAGTAAAATTTGAACACTGGTTCTTGTGAAGAGAACCAGTATTTCCCCACGTACAAGCTCTGATTAATCTCTATAGTTTTGTTTGAAAGTTACTCTGCCAAGTCTTCAATTATTTGCACAACTGTTGACTTTTTCCATTCCTAATGGACTGCCTTCTTTCAGTTACCCAAAGACTATTCCCAGGTTTCATGTGCCATATGACTCTGCAGCAATGATGGATTTAGGGCCACGTTTCTCTTATGACTTCATAATTCTATAACTTTATATATAACTTACAGCAAATACATATTCTGAGATATTTCTAGAAAAAATGATTTGCATACATACAAAAACCAGGGAGAGAAAAGTTTATTTTGAGATGTAGAATTTGGTAAGGCAAAAGGCAAGCTTGAGCTTTTACTGAGAGTTGAAATATAAACATTTTGGAGTTCCCCTAAGATGTCTAGACCAGTGTAACAGTAGTCTTTGTTTAGGGCAATGACTTCTAATCTTAAATTTGTGACACCCCAGGGTGTCTCCAGATATCTCCCAAGGTGTTGTAAAATTCCCCCCACAACTGCCAAGTAAAATAACTTCAATTCATTTGAAAAGTATGCCACACATGTTTGGACGCAAGGGAGGGCGTCCTGGAATCAAGAGAACAGTCATAAGTATTTCAAAAGCTGGAGCGAGCCTTGTCAATTACATTTAAAAAATCTAAACCAATTTTTTAATAGATACAATAAATGCAGGAAATAAAGCAAGATGAGATTGTCTACGCACGTAGTTTTGTGGTTGGGGAAGACAGGGAAGGAGGTAGTTAGTTGGGACACTATTTTAGTGGAAAACCCTTTTGACTTTACTTACTAATGGTTGAATTAGCACTGACTGCCAATTAGAAACCCAGTTCATAGGTCCTTTCCACTTACTTGCACTAAACACTGGTGCCATGAAGTTGGTTTCAAAGATCTCTGTATAGTATTAGTTCCTTTGAAACAAATGAACACAGACCATAGAAAGTGGCAGCCAGGCATGGTAAGCTTAATTTTGTCAGTATTGCCCTTAGCTTCTGACTGAAACTGTTAATCTGAGGCCCAGGACTACACACAGGTTACACATCGCTGCACTGCAGCATCTAATTCTTAACCTCCTTGGTCATTAAGAGGTTAGTAACTAAAACACCACTGTGGGTTTACCACTGGGAAGTTGGTTTATTGCCATTATGTTTTACTATAGCTCTAAATCTCCAATAAAAAATATTTCCTGATAGGTCACTGCCTAAGGCCTCACAGCATTCTTTATTCAGAAGACGTACTTCAATCATCTGATAAATCTAAACATGGATTTCTTCAAGAAGAGTCACACACATATGCACTCAAAAAAAGACATCTCTGAAAAAAAGCGTATTTTTTTTTTTTATTAGACAGGCCTGCTTTTTCCCTGGAGAACTCAATTTCACTGTTTACTTTTTATTCTTCATATCACTGTCTATTTAAAATTAGAACTACGTTTACATTCCAGTGAGAAATTCCTAAATAATTTTTATTTAACCCTTTATCAACTGTTAATTGCTCTCAAAAAGAAGTTTCTTTTAAACTAATCCCTTTATAGCACATTTCAAAAGTTATCTGAAGAATCAAACATCTGAAAATTGAGTAGTGAGAGGGAAAAAAGAAAGTACTTGCCTTATTTGTAGCAGTAGCACTGGATCCAGGGACCACAGGCACATTTGTCACTTGAACTGAAAGATAATTATTATCTATGAGTGGCCAGGCCCCTTCCACTTTGCATGTCTGGAAGTGATCTTTGAAAGTTCTGAGGTGAGGATCTCCAAATAAGCCACAAAAAAGGTAATCGGGAGGGTTCTGGTCCCCTCTCCTGTGTTCCCTGACTGCAGCATGGCTATGATAGTTGCAAGGATCATGGGTCACTTCGGGGTTGGTAGAGGATGTGGGTCCATCCTTGGAACAATTCCTCTGGCTCATGAGGTCACTGATACCCAACACGGCAGAATGGTACACCAGGTTGCCACGACAGGCTTTTGAAGTTCGCTGGGTGCAGCCAGCATAGGCACGCAGGGCCTTGCAAAACTCAGAGTCAAAGCCGTCAATGGCAGAGTTCAGGTGAGAAGTTAGGGACACAAAGTCTGTAGTACATTTCTGAATTCGACATTGGGTTGGCTGTTGGCAGTCACCTATAGGAAAGAAGATAAGACCAAACATTTGTAAACTCTTCATAATTTCCTGAGCTACATGAGAAAATGACACTGTCCTTTCGGAACTGTTTGTTCTATTTTACATACTGTACTCTTATTTTAAGAAGCCTTCAGAAATAGGGTTTCATTGTGCTCCTGCGTCTCTCTCAAATCAAGCTACTGGAAGAAAAACTGCATGTAATTAGTTACTTAAAATGTTAATGCATGAGCCACTGTGAGTGAACATGAGTCTAGTCCAGTGTTTATAGGTTGAGATTATAAGGGAATAGTCAATAAAATACTTTATCATTATTGCTTTGTTTATAGGTATTGGAAAAGATTTCTCTACTCTAAGGTTACGCCAAAAACATTAACATTGTTTTGATCTTCAAAATTGCATAACTTGCTTCAGAAAGCATTGTAAAAGCAGCACTAAGCACAAAACCATGGTTCAAACTTACCCATCTCAGGAAGGTGTAAAATCCTAAATTATAGTATAATTAGTTAAAACATCTTTACTTGATTTACCTGTATGGCTACAGAATAAGAACATCAAGAAAAAAAAAATCCAAGTACTATCATTCTACTTCTCCTGAGGCATGTTTACCAAGAAACTATAAATAAACTGGCACAATTTCCTAATTTCAACAAAATGTAAATGCTCTAAGACAGAAAAAAAAAAAAGATTCATTTCACCAAGCTATATATTTACTTTTTCCTTACCATCTGTATCTCCATTACCCTAGGATCTCAGCTCCCAAGCAGATCACAAGTAAAAGCACACTAAATAAAAACAAGTGATACAAACATGAAAAAGCCAAGTATTCCTATACTATTAGTTTAAAAAAATCAATTTACAAATGATGCTTTTTAACATTAGATTCTCAAACAAAAACTTACAAAATCTCCTAAAGCACAAAAACCACAAGAACTGCCAATACTAGGTCAGTTGTGTGCCCCAAATAATTTATTATTCTGTTCCATAAAATGGAAACAACAGACTTATTCAAAAGAGGCACTGTTCTTTATCATCAACTTCAAATTTTCTATAAATGAACTGTAATACATATTTGCGTGACATAAAATTCTTTATAGGTCTTTAAACTATGGGGAACGTCTCTTAATCTCTAAGTCTTCAGGTCCTCATCAGAGAAATGAGGAAGTTATTCTAAGATGAACTTAGTGATCTTTCTAGATAGCAAATATCTTATAATTTGTATTCTGGATAGGGGAAAAAATTCAGGGCCAGTAGATTATTATTAAATATATAATTATTTCAAGATGTGGATGTCAACATCTTGAAATAATATCAAGATGTTGATAATAAATCAACAGATTTATTAGCCTGTAATAATAAATCAACAGATTATTAGCCTGTAATCTGTTTCTAGCTTTAGCTGGAAGAAACAGGTGGAAAAAGACAACTTCTGAAGACAACTCTGTCAACATTTTTAAGTTTGAAAAACCAAAAAGGGGAAAATATTATGTAATCTAGGCTTGGTATTCACTTTAACCTGAGTAAAAGAGGAAACCATTTTAATACATTGGAGCTATGGATTTACAGCAATCATCAAATCATACTTTCAAAAAAGTTACAAACACATCTTTGTGTATAATCTATTTTGCTTACTCAGTCCAAAGCTGGCAAAAGTAGCTCCAGCATTTACAGAATTCTTCTTTCCAAAGCAGATCAAGCCACTTTCAGCTAATTTTTTTTTTTTTACTAGAATCTAAATCAAACCAAAACAGAAATCAACCAACTAAACAACCCTAAAGGCGTTAAAGCCACTTTGCAGATGGAAAAACCAAGGCAAAGGAACATTAAAGGGCTTGTTTTGGTGGAATCATAAAACAGCTAGCATTATTAAGCCAGAATGTGGTGCCTTCCCTCAAAACTTGTTGTTCCATCACAGGTCCTGTCTCCTTTTATTTCCTAACTCTAATGACAGTACTTGATGGCTAAAAAAAGACTTAAGTAGCTACTGTATTTTTTTTTCCTTTTAAAATCAGATACATGGAAAGCAAGAAAATAAAGACAGGGCCAAGATCTCAGTAATGTAGAGCTCTTAAGACTGCAGATAAATGACAGCACAAGAACTTCCCGCTAAACTTGCAGTGCCTATTCGTTCTTTTTATGGTCTATAAAATCTGTCCGAGCACATGTTTATTTATAATTATTTCAAATAGTCATAAAATATCAAAAGAAAGAACAGTATGGAAATGCAGACGGAATCGTTCAGAACGGAATAAAAGCAGAATTTAGATTCCCAGCTCCCTTTTCATACCTTCCTCATTATCCCCCAAACCTTTCCCTTTTTCAAAGCAGGTTGGTGCTGACTGCTTAAAGAAATCTCAAATCAAACAGATCTCCTTAGGTTTTTCTTTTTTCTTTTGCTTTGGATAAGGCTTTCAACAGCCTTTTGCTACAGAGATGAGGGGAGGAAAGAGGGCTAGAGAGAAAGTGCGTTTGGGTCAGCATTTTCAGCTTCATTGTGGGTTCCCGTATAATGACTAATTTGTAGCATACACCCAGAAATATCCAGGCTTCATGAATTTATAATGACAATGCACACTTTGCCTGCTATAGGCAGTAAAGTAAACCTCCTGTCAAAATGCCAAGACAATGTGGAGCAGAAACAATCTCAAGGATGCAGCCAAGGAGGCCATGAAGTGTATGAGTAAGCAAGTAACCCCCATATTGGATCTCCATTCAGGAATTGCAGAGGTTTGCTTAAAAAAAAAAAAAAAAAAGTGCAACGAAAAGTGCTCTTTTTATACTCCTCCAAGGGCAGAATTCAAACTCTTCACTCTTTAGTTATAGATTTCTCTATTTTTGGGACAGATCATCCGTGCAGTGACAGTATTTTCAACGTTTGTGGGTCTAGAGCTTTCATTTCATCATTTTTTAATGAATCAGACATAAAGACCTCACCATTCAAGACAGTTCCCTTAACACCAGAACTACATGTGTGAATTTGCAGCACATCGCCAGCGTGTAATAAAGGAAATGAGATACGCTGAAGCTGAATTAAGTGAAATGTGGAGCCATATGGGGTGTGGAGGCAAATGATAAGGATCCAGGCATAAAACATACAGTAGTCCATCTGCAAAGAGCACCCGCCCTCTTGCTAGGCTCCCTTCTCTGAGAAATACCCCGGGCATTTAAGTAGCACCACTCTTCAAAGAAATCTCTTAAAAGTAGCGTTCTTTTCCTCAACCAGATAAATTGCTTCAACAAGTTGTCCATAGAAATCACTCACCACATGATGTTGGGTTGAATCTAATGGTGACTCAAATGAGAACTCATGAAGATACTGAGAGCTTCACATTCCAAATTCTTGAACTAAGACACCCTACTTTTCTAAACCTTTAAGCCAACCTTGTATGCCTTTCACAGGCCATCAAAGAAATCTTTGAGGACCACATTCCAATCCTGTCGCAGGATCCTATGGCAACTATGGGAAACAATATTAAAGCAGCCAAAGGGGACAGAGTCCCACTAGCACAATTTCCATTTCATGAAACGTACATTTTGGTATTATGGACACATATTTTTCACACACAACACTCCTGAATATATCTTTTAATATGTCAAGAAAAATTTTCCACGTAACTACATGCAGTTTGACACTATTTTCTAAGGTTAAGTTACTAATCGAAAGCCGTAAACACTCTAAAACTTTCTATTATCCCTTTTTTTTTTAATTAAGTCGCCAGTCTTTTCCCTAATTGATGGTGTTAAAAAGCAGCTATTACATCACAATGCAAAGCTACCCAAAGTAAATTAAGTCCTCTCAAATGCCACATTCCCCCCACCCATTACTTAAAAGACCTCCCTGGGGCTGTGGTTTAATAAATAAGTAAAAATTACTCCGCACAGTTGGATGGCATTGAAGTTCAGGATTCTCCCAATCAGAACGTTGTGAAGTGTCATTTATATAAAGGACGAAAAGCTCTTGAAGGAAAAGAAACTTAACGAATGCTCTGTTCCCAAGACTAAAAGACAATTTCCCTTTCAACCTTAGCATTAAGGAAATTATTTGTCTAGGCAAACTCCGAAAAGAAAATAGTATGAAGAGCCTCCTGGATTTTCATGAAACGCTTTTTTAAAAAAGAAAAATAGATATAACATGGTAGAAGGGTCATCTGCAGGCTTACTTCCCTAAGAACATATTCCTCAAGGCTAGGGCAGCGCCGACCTCCAGAAGGCAGCATGGTTGTCTGTCAACCAGTTCCGGAGCCCGAGGACACCCGGCTAGCCACAAAGCACGAGCTTTTCCAGGGAGGCTGACGGCTGAATTAAAAGCAGCTTTTGCCAAAGCCAAAGAAATCCCCGGTCAAAAAAGTTGACGTTACTTCGAGATTAACTCCCAGGTTTGCAAACTCTGGTGAAAATCTTTCCATCTGGTGCGCTTCCTTCGCCTCGCCGCCACCCCCAACTCCAGGAAAGCAGCACAAGGCTCCTGGTCTCCCTCCGAGGCGGCTGCGGCGGCGGAAACCTGATCCGAGCCTGCCTTTCAGTAAACACCAGCGCTGAGCAATAAAGCATCCGGAACATCTGTCTAGGGCGCGCGGCCCCCGCCCGCTAAACGTTTGATAAGCGGCTGTGGGACCGGAGATTTGTCAGCGGTCCGAGCCGAAGGCGGGGAGGGTCGGGAGAGGGCTTGTCTCCGCGCCCGGCGGCCTCCCGATGGGCGGCTGCGTTGCTGTGGCCGGGAGCCCGGCTGAGGTGAGGTGCGTGTCAGGGGCTCGGGAGGCCTTTCCCGCTGCGCCATGCCGCCCTTCCGCCCGGGCGAGCGCCTTCCAGACCTGGGCTGTTTGGGAACAAAGCCCTCGGTCCCGGGGCTGGCTCCCCTCGCGCGCTCCCGTCCTACCTGCGCGGAGCAGCCCGAGGCTGAGTAGTAGCAGCAATGGCAGCTCCAGCGGCGGCGGGCAGAGCCCGGGGCGGCGGCGCTGCTCAACCTCGGCGGCGGCGGCGCAGGAAGGTGCTGCTCTGAAGCCCATGCCCGTCCATGCAGCTCTCGTGGGCTCCGGCGAGGGCGGCGGCGAGGGCGCCGTGGCGGGTCTGGGCCCGTGGCCGCTGCATGGGCCGAGGGGCGCGCCTCGCTTCCTCTTCTTCCTCCTTTAGGCCCGTGTGGCAGATGGGCCGCCACCAGCACCGCAGCAAGGCGTGCGCCGCGGGCGCAGCCAGTTGGCGGCGGCAGCAACGGGGAGTAGGGGCATCGTGGAGGCGGGGAGGGAAAGAAGGGCAGAAGAGAAGACACAAAGACCGTGAGCGACTGCTGAGACGAGTCCCGAGCGCGCGGGGACCCCAGCCCCAGCCGGCGTGGGTTCGGCGAGCGCAGCCCTAGCAAGCAAGCCGCCGGCGGCCCGGATATCTGCGCGGCAGTCCCCGCGGTCAGTCAATCTCAGTCCCGCACTGCCGTCCCGCCCCGCCCTGCGCCCGCCTATCCGCGCTGCCGTGATCCTCCCAACCCCGCCGCGTCCCTCCCTTCCTCTCCATTGGCTGGGGTCGCATGCCGCCTGGCTGAGTCTGCCAATCGCAGGACCCAGAGGGCCCGCCGCCCCGCCCGGTTAGTGTAATTCGAGTTCCGGGTCCATCGACCGCAAGTCCTCTTTCCTGCGCCGCAACCTTCCTCGTGCTGCCTTTCCTCTCCCGTCTTCCCTCTTCCGCGATTTACTGTTTCCTTGCGCCCAACAGAAATGGGCGACAGCCACTCACTCTCGCCGGCGTTACAAAGGTACTGGCCTTTGACCTCTCCTTGAATTATTGTGATCGGACTTTTTTTTTTTTTAATTTAATCACCCCTCCCCGCCCTGGCCCTGTCAGCTTCAGCTTCAGCTCCAGCTCCTTGGGGGAAGCTGGCGCTTCCACCGAGCGCCGCGCGGCAGGTCGCCTTGCAGCCAATCACGTCTGCGGAACCGCGTTCCGAGCAGCTTGCGGGAGTCGGTAAAGTAAGCTCGGGCGGTGTTGGAAATATGAATCTCACCCGCGGTCCGGGGCAGATAGGATGGGCTGCGAAGGTACCTGCGAGCTCCCGGCGTAATTCGCTGGCAGCTGCGCGAGGCTCAGGTGTTCTAGTTTCTTTGACATTTCCCTTCCTGAAAGCCGCAAGGAGAGGTCTAAGAGTGGGCAAGCTTCAACGTTCTGTTAACAGTGTAATTAATGAGAGTGGTGGGTTTTTATGCAGTGTAATTATGCCACGATTTGTTGTTGCTCAGTGGCTTTTCCACAAATTTCTACAGATTAATTCAATGGCAGGTCACGTTCGCCTTTTACGACCGGATGGGTCCAAAAGTGAGGAAAAAGACAATTGTCTGCACAGAGAGAGGCTGGCAAGTGGAGACAAAAGCAGTCGTGAGATTGATGATAGATTCCAATTTGTTATCAGTAGGTGTGAAGTGGTATCTAATCTCAAGAATGACCTCAAGGCTGAGAGACACTTGATACTGCCCTCGTCTTAGCTGTTCCCTAAGCAGCTCAGGGCTGCCATTTAAAATCCACTAACATCCAAATCGTTGTTGGCAACTCTACCTGCTACATTACTCAGAATCTCTAATTAGGAATTTTGTATCAACCACGGACATGCTGATATTCCATACATGTTTAAATGTACTAATCAATGGACTAGGATAATTGAGCGGCAAACCTTCGGTCTCACCAGCTCACTCATTAGACACATTGTGAATTGCCCAAACCACTAGGTCCCTAATCAAGGATGCCTATCTGTTTTTACTGTAACTTTTCATTACTTACTTATTATATACTATGATGACTCAAGGGGTAAACACACCTTTCACTACCCACGATATAATCCAAGCCTTGTGTATATCCATAATATGCTTAATAATAGCTTTACAGCTGCCTGGAGAAATGACTTTTGGGGAGGAAGGTGCATGACATTTTTAGATAATGCTTCGGGCTAAATATTATTAGAGCAAAAATTTACCATCTTGCAATTGCTTCGTGTAATTAATGAGATATAATTCATGACATACTAAGAAGCATCTTTAAAAAGCAGTGAAATATAACACTGATTTGCAAAGTATTTGACTAACAAAGACTAAAATGTTTTTTTCCCTCTTAACCCAAGACCCTGTAAAAGAAGCATCTCACCGTATTGACCATATTTCAAAATATAACCAATAGCTAAGGGTCAGTAATTTCAGTTTGGTTTGGGTCTTTCCGACTGTGACTTTGTATGATTTTTTTCACTCCCCGCCCCCCCATACCCTGTTCTGTAAGTACACGGGTGCTCTAGATTTCCTTATCAATAGAGGGCGTCCTCGAGTCATTGCAAATCCTGGTGGTGTGAAACAACTGTTCTTCAGAGGAAAAACTTCATCTTCTCTAAGGTGCTTTATTGCTTCTCTGTTGTAAAATTTGACAAGCTCGAGATTTATAAGCCTAACAATTCACTTTTTATTACTGCATAAGTGTTCAGACACTAGAGGAAAATGCTAATTTTCACAATTAAACCACGTGGTGGTTCCTATTTTCAAGACAGGTCAGTTGACAACTCGCGGGTAAATTGGTACTGTTAGAAAGATGAGGAATCGGCTTGGAAAGCAAGAGCATAGTGAATGGTCGCATATAGCACTGCCACTCCTCAAGCCCGTGAGCTGCAAGTTACAGAGGATTTTAGATTCTACAAAGAAGAATCGGGGAGGGTGCTAGAACACAAACATAAAATCGATGACTTATAAAAGTTTTATGTTTTAATCAGATAAAAAGAATGAAGTGACTGATGACTTGTGTACCTCACACATCCACCATGTTTCTTGCCACTGTGCTCTTTCTCCCTTCCTCTTTGTTTTCAGGAAGGAGAAAGAGGAGACCTGAACAGTACATTCAGGGGATCCAGCAAAGCATACCACAGTATGAACGTGCAAGTGGACAGAATTAAAACACATGCCAGAAACACTAATGGATTCTAAACAAGATGCAGTTTCATTTCCTGAACCTATACGTGATGTTTTAACTGTTCTCTAGTTAATGTGCCTCAATTTCCAGAAATCTAACAGGAGGATCTCTGCCTGCTTAACAGATCACCTAGGTTTCCCTATGTGCAATCCATTCTAGAGTGAGGGCTCCCTGGCTGCTCCCCGGTCTACTATGTATACAAACCAGCGGCTGAAAAAGCTTGGAGTGCTACAGCGCAGCGTCAAGCAGCTCGTGGTTTGTACTTACATAATTTTTTTTTCATAGTAGGAGTGAAAGTTTATTAAAAAGCTTTAGAATAGTAAGGCAAGAAAGGAAGGAAAGGAAAGGAGAGAAAAGAAGGAAAGTACAACTTGGAAGAGGGCCAAGCGGGCGGCTTGAGAAACCAAGTGCCTGTACTTACATCATTCTTAACCCTTCCGCTCCTGGAGGGGGCTCAGAAGGATCAGGGGGCCCCCGGACTTCGGAACACGCAGGACCTGGGTGTGAGAGAAGAATCCCAGAGCTTGGTGTGAGCAATGCACTCCCGGAGGGAGAGAGCCTGGGGCCTGTGAGGGGCTCATCACCCGCTCGTACGCAATGGGCCCCCGCAATCCCTGCGGGCTCCGCTGCTGCTCTCACCGCTCAAAACGGCAGGTGCAAAAAGCATTTGGGAGCCGCTTGCCAGCGCGCGGAGGTAATGCGCTTCCTGTCCATTTATCTCAGGAAACCAGTGCAGCCTTCCCTTCGAAACAAAATTAACCTCTCATTAGCCTGCCACTCGCTCCCAAGAAGGCCTTAAAAGCTTTACCAGCTCGCTAATGTATTTAGGCTTTTCTTCCAGGCAAACGCAGCCGCCGGTCTTGACTGCCATCAGCCCAAGGGGATCCTCTGGGCTCTCCCGCGAGCCACCAGCCGACCTCTCTGCAGCCTAGTGTGTCTTCGCAACTCCAGCCAACCCAGGATCCCATTTTGTAGTCCCGAGCAGACCCGACACCCCTGAAAGAACTCCACGCCAAAAGAAGCCAGAACAAGTTCCCATGAATTTCATGGGCGCCCTTCACATTAAACCCTCAGCCCCACTGTCCTCAAGCGAACAGGAAAGGCGCTGGGGAGGGACTTCGGTGGCCAGCCGTCCCTGGGTCGTGGGCGCTGATTGCTCTGCGGAGCAGCAGCCCTGCACACAGCGGATGCGGGAAGGGTTGATGGGGCAATGGAGGGTGGGGGAGCGCAAACTAGGACCGAGCCGGTTCCAGGCGTGGAGAATCAAATGTGGTCCTAGACCTGTAAGTGGCGAAAAGGGGCTTCTGGGGACGTCAGGGCTTTCTCACCCCGGTCCCCCGCCGCCCTGAGTCTGGCAGATTTATACCACACAGGTGGATGGAGACCTAAACAAAACAGTCCCGGCTGCTGCCTGCCGCTCGCCCCCCGCGTCCCCCGGGCCCACCGCAAACTTCAGCAAAATAAACAACTCACCACAGGCATTCCCTTGTCTGCAGCGCGACGCTTGCCAGCTGGGAAAATAAGCCGCAAGCCACGCGGCCGAGGCGCGGAGGGAAGGCAGCGCGGCACCCGCCCCTCTCCCCCAGGCGGGGGCGGCGGGACTCGGGGCGGAAGGGAGGCTCCGCCTCGGGGGCCGCGCTCCCAGCTCCCCGACTCGGGAATGAGCTCTCGGAGGGGAGCTGCGCCCTTCCAGCTAGCGCGGTTTCTCCGCCACCTCGGCGAGCGGGCGGGGAGCCCAGTCCCTCAGTCCCCCGCACCCACCAGCTTCCTCCAGGCTGCTTTCGCCCCACGCCAGCCTCAAATAGAGGCGAGAGGAGACCCCCGCCCGGAGCGACGCCTCTGTCGCCACACTGCCCCTGCCGGCGCTACCCGGCTCCTTCCGGCACAGCGGACGGCTGGGGGCGTAGGGGCGCCCCAGAGCCCCGCGCCCAGTTCCCGGCCCAGCTCCCTCTTCGTCTTCCCCCCACCACACTCAGTCTGGCACAAAGACACCTTTCACACCGCCAGCGCCGCCCCCCGCGCCGCCCTCCGGGCCAGCGCACCCGCGGCACCGACTGATTCCTGGAGGGCGACTGTGCCAGCCGTCGCGGAGCAGGGCGGCGGCGGACGCGTGCGGGCTGTTCCCACTCCGCGCTGCGGCCAGGGCGCCAGAGGCGCGGCCCCGCCACGTTCCCCCGCTTCCCGCCAGCAGCCGCAGAAGGCACCCCTTTCCCTCCCTAAAAGCTCCCTGAGGGTCTCCCTGGTGTGTCTAAATATGGGGACGGTGGCAGGAACGGTCCTCTGGACTTTAGCCGAAAGAAGGAATCCAGCGACCTTCCCTGACCACCTAAGGTGCCAGTGTGTCTTTACAGCTTAAGAAAGCTAAAGATTTGGGAATAAAGAGAGAAGAGAGGGTTTAAAGGGACACCTAAGACCCAGAGCGAGTGTGTTGCAAAGAACGAGCCCATGAGATGTTCGAGGGAGGACGGTCGCTTCGATCAGTGTAGAAGGCGTAGAGGGCGAGAAAGCGATTAACTTTCTACCCTAGATTAATCTTCAAAAGTAGAAAAAAAAAAAAGCATCCTAGATACTCAGTGGCAGCTAATAGGCGCGTTCAACCCCTGGAGCGAACAGGCTGCTTCTGTTAAGTCAAACGCTTAAGCATCTTCTCTCGGGGAGGTCTCTTCTTGCCTCCTTAGGCAAGAATCTACGACCCTCTCCAGCTTCTCTTTGCCTTCTTCTCTTGTAGTTTCTTGGGCTCACGCTAGAGGCAGCATAGGGCAGTATAAAGAGGGCGAATGGGAATCCACAGAAGCACAGAAGAGGGTCCAGTCCTGGGTTTCTAGGTCTGGGTCTTAGGCAACTGATTTAACATCTCTGGACCCTGGTGTCACTATCAAGAAAGGATGTGTAAGGGGCAATAATTAATAAAATTTACATATTCTTTGTTTCTTAAATTCAATGATAATGACCGCCCTTCCTCCAAACCTCTGCAGGTTCCTCCTTAGTGTTTTTTCACTTTGCTTTATCTTCTCCAAATGCCAGTCAAAGTGAAAAAAAAATACTGAGATTATTTCAAGGTAAATGTAAGACACACTGAAACATACTCTTTTGCATCTGAGAATTAAGAAGAAGAAGAAGAAAAAAGCCAACTCAGCTCCTGTTTCACAGAAGCAAGGAATTTTAATGTCCCCACTTGCTTTGCTTTTGAAAAGCCACTCCAGCAGTCAGCAAAGCACAGCTTTGATTTAGAAACTCAAGGCTAGTCTCTTGTGTTTTTCTTTTCCCTTCCACCAACACAAAGACAAGCTGCAGCATAAAATAATGATGAACAAGAGTTCAAAGCAAGCCCAGTGAGCCAGCCCAGAGGATGTTTTTTAATGCAGCCCAGTCCTTCCTCTCTCTCCTGCTAAGCTGGGCAGTACATAAATAGCGGGCACAAGCTGCCAGATTCCCTGTCTCCTCCACTCTTTTCCCATAAATATTGGTCAGTGGAGCCTGGATGCTAACTTGTCAATCATCACATAAAAGCATTCATCAAATAATACATTTAATTTTTCTTTAGTTCCATAATGTTTTTCAGAATTTTAAATTCACTACCTACTGTGGAAACTTGAACCTGAGTTCTTCCTCTGGGCAAGCTTGTCTTTTTTCGGGGAACTTTCTATGCAACCAAAGCCAAAAAGGGTAAAATCTCATAATGAAGTACTAACTTTTAAATTACAAATCTCTTGCTTTAATTTCAACAATAGAATTTCAATAATGGCTTAGTTTTCATATAATGCTCACTTTTAAAAGCTATCTATTAAAGAGAATTCTTAAGAATCTTTTCATTGGGAAAAAATTTTCCTTAAATAATAGTGGTGGGAAAATATTGTGAGCTCATCTAATTCTGTTGCTTTCATTTTTTTTTAAGGTTATATTTTAGGATCAGTATGATGGCTCACACCTGTAATCCCAGTGCTTTGACAGGCCCAGGCTGGAGGATCACTTGAATCCAGGAGATGAGCCTGGGGAACATAACAAGACTTCGTTTCTACAAAATTTTTAAAACTTAGCTAGATGTGGTGGCACATGCCTGTAGTCCTAGCTACTTGGGAGGCTGAAGTAGGGGGATGACTTGAGCCGAGGAACTTCAGCTTACAGACAGCTGTGGTCTAGTCACTGCACTCCAGCCTGGGCAACAAAGTGAGACCTTGTCTCTTAAAAAACAAGTTACATTTTAATTGACAAATAAAACTATATATAGTTATGGTATACAACATAGTGTTTTGAAATATGTATACATTGTAGAATGGCTGGATCAAGCTAATTAACATATGCATTACTTTACATATCTTTTTCATGGTGAGTACAATTAATATCTACTCTCAGTGAATTTCAAGAATAGAATACTTTGTTGGTAACTGTAGTCAACATTTTATACAGTAGTCTGTTGCTTTCAGTTGTATCAATCTCAACACTCCCACTGTCTCCTTCAAATATGCTAAAACATTTACATTTCTAAATGGACATGGCTTGTTTCTTCTCCTTATTTAAAGAAAATCTTACTCAATACTTGACAACCTTCCCACCTTATCTCATTTTGATCTTTTTGTTTTTTTGGTCACATCAAGCAAAATAGAACAAAGATGGGAATAGAGAAGGGACAAAATGTCCCTTTTCAGTAAAGTTGACTTAGCATTTTTCTACTGAGTATAAAGAAACTTTTTGCTGATACAATGTATATATATGCACCGTCTTCTGAATATTTACTAAAAGGTGATAGCACTTGAACTTTTAGAATGCTCAGCTAATGTGTACATCTAACCCTTCAGTTGTCAAAGTTATAGCTTGCTTACTCCTGATGTTCCTAAGTTGTATTTATTTTTTCATTTGCAATTGTGGAAGTCATCTTAATTATCAAGAACCATATGAATCAATTTTCTAGTTTTTTTTTTTTTTTTAATTCTCACTGAGGAATGATCTTGGCAGAGATCTTGATTTTTTGTTTGTATTACTTTTCTTGCACGTTTTGTTAAAAATTCTTCTCTAAATTAGTTTCAGATTGATGGCTAACTTAACAATTCCTTTATTTACTCATAATGTTTGAGAATTATTATCTTTAATAAATTATAGGATTTTAAATATTAGTAGTACTAATAGTGTGGTTGGTAAGGAACAGAATATCAAATGAGCTACACGTGGCTGCATGAGCCTGCAGTTCCAGCTACTTGGGAGGCTGAGGCAGGAGGATCCCTTGAGACCAGGAGTTTGAGGCCAGCCTGGTCAATACAGTGAGATTTTATCTCAAAAAAAAAAAAAAAAAAAGAAAAGGAAAGAAAAAGAAAAAAGAATACTTATAGTATTAAGGGAAAATGTGCTCTCTAGATGTGATTTAATAGAGATTAATTTAATCTCTCTAGATGTGATTTAATAAATGTTTGTTTAATTAAACATTGAGGTTCATAAAATTCTGTTTTGTTTTACAGGATCAGTGTTTAAATTGAGTGAAAATATAAGAGATCTAAGACCTACTTGTACTTTTAAAAGGTTGAGGATTTGCTTTGCTTCTTTCCCACTCCCAAAAAAAGATACAGGAAGCTGTCCTGAACCATCAGCTCATGTGATATTTAAGGTAAGGAATTCTGGTAAATTGCAAATTTAAAAAATGAAATCTCTAGATACATACCCAATGAACAAAGAAAAGTAAAAGAAAAAAAGGGATATCCTGTAGAAGATGAACATTGTTATAATCTATCAGTAATGCAAGCCTGATTTTCAAGAGAAATCCTGCAGTTCTAAAGTATTCCTACATACATGCACAATAAAAAGGTACATGAATACACATTAAATTAATAAAGTCAGTATTTATAAAGAAGTACTGGGAAAAAAGATTTTTTTTTTTTTTTTTTTGGGGTCTACTTAGTGTTAGAAAAGCTCTTCTCATGAAGAACTTTCACTCTTCACCTTTCTGTCATTGGCTGGCATATAGAAACTTTCTCTCCCTCTTCTCCTCTCCCTCTCTTCATTCCTTCATTCTTCAACAAATGTTTCCCAGCTGTTAAGCACTGTAATTAGGCACTGCTTATACAACAGTGTATAAAACAGACCTGACCCCTCTCCCCAGTGTATCTTCAGTTTAGTGGTTCCTTTTCTGCCAGACTGGCCAGGAAAAAATGGCTCCAGCATCTTTCCTTCTTTGTATTCATGGAATAAGGACTGGAAGGGGCTTCTTCACCTTTTACACACACACACACACACACACACACACACACCCCTCTTTCCTTGGCCTTTCCCTCTTTCCAGTGCTTAGTTTTTGTTTTTGTTTTTTTTTTCTAGTAAGTCTCTCTCTCTTTTTTTTTTTTAGGGAAAAACAGGCTCCAAAGTGAAAACATTTTTAGCCATTCAGCACAGTTGAAAATAGTGGAACTTAAAACAGTAAGGACTGGACTTTTTTCATTGTATCTGTTCATTATTCCAGTTGCAATTACGATAGACACACCTAGATATATGAACACACACATATATAGTCTTTTCTAGATCTTAAGTCTAAAGAGGCAATTTATACATCCAAAAGATATCCATACTTCTCCATTATATTTGCTTTATAAAAATGAACTCCATGAAGTTGGAAAGGAACCATTTTAGTGAAGTAAATAACTGTGAAGATGCCCATATGTGAACAAATTTAGACCTATTGCTATAATTCATAGTTTCTTTCATAGGCAAAATCTCTATTCCCACACTCACCTGTATATACAATGGTAAGAATATTATAAATGACGGAATGGAACATGCAGCAATCCTTAAAGTACCATGAAACATGAGACATATGGGAAATTGAATACTCTTGCTTCTAATAGCCAATACTCCTAATTAAGAGTTATAATTTTTAAAAACCCTGTATATTTTAATATAGAGATAATAGGTATTTATACCTTACCAATACTAGCAAAATTTCCAAGGAGATATGTTTTAATATAACTTAATAAAATTGAAAAAATAATAGGACCAAGAAATCGTGTTCAGATAATTACAAGTATAAACATATTAAATACTCTTTTCCTTTTCTTCTTGTATTTCATTGTCCTATCATTTCAAATTGTTTGAGCCACATGAGGAGGCTCAGGTAGTGTTTGTTCCAGAAGCAAGATTAGACACAAGCCTGAGAATGAACTCAGGAATAAAAACAGCACATGTTTGTCAGAAGTTTATATGAAAGAAATCCGGCTGAATTTAGGAATGGGGCTGGTTTCAAAAGAAGAGGATAACTGGGAGGAGGAAGGGATTCTCAGAGGTTTCGACTCTTGCTATTGAGTTGTTAATGTGCTCTTCAGCTGTCCCAGCTGGGACTGTCCATCAGTGAAGAATGTGAGGAATGCATGACTGGTGCAGACTTCTGTGTGAAATAGATGAAGTTTCCTTTTCCCCTGGCCCCTAGGGGGTGGGGGCTAGCAGAGAAGATGGGGATTCCTGCTCCTACATTCCCCACCCCCATAAGAAGTCGGCATCCAGCATACTTGTTCCCTGTCAAAAAAGAATCTGATGCCCATTCATGCTCAAATAGAAATTTTAAAATTTCTTTCATTAAGTAATGTTTTAGGAGCACTGACTAATGTTCCTGGCAATCAAAGTCCTGGGAATACTGCTATAAACAATTCAACAAGGCTCCCATGAATATACATTATGGTGGTGGAAATATAAGCATATGGCTGGGCGCAGTGGCTCATACCTGTAATCCCAGCACTTTGGGAGGCCGAGGTGGGTGGATCACTTGAGGTCAGGAGTTTGAGACCAGCCTGGCCAACATGGTGAAACCCCATTTGTACTAAAAATACAAAAATTAGCCTGGCATGGTGGTACGTGCTTGTAATCCCAGCTCCTCAGGAGACTGAGGCAGGAGAATCTCTTGAACCCCTGAGATGGAGGTTGCCATTGCACTCCAGTCTGGGCAACAGAGCGAGACTCTGTCTCAAAAAAGGAAAAAAAAAAAAAAAAAAGGAAATATAAGCAGGCAAAGAAGTTAATATTCAATAATGCTATAGAGCTTAAGGGACAGGGTGTTATGATAGAGAGAAAAGTGGGAGAAAGAGCCACCATTAATGGAAATAAACTGAGATCCCATGCTAAGGCCTGAGTGTAAGAGAGTTATGTAGTAAAATGAGGAAAAGAGTTCAAGGCAGAGGTCAAGGTCTCAAGGTGAAAACAATTTTGGAGTGTTCAAGGAATAGGGAAAAACTATGGCAGAAAGTACAATACCCAGAAGAATTTTTAGCAATCTAAGGCAGAATCCCTTAATTCCAACTGGCATTTTAATGAGGGAGATTTCTTGGTTGTTTCCAAACCTCAGGGAAATAAGAAACAGAAGAGACATTTATTGAATTTAAATCTATTTTATTTAAATCCACTTGGTGTCTGATTCCTGGAGATCTAAGTGTGTCCTCATAACCTCTCTCTGAAGCACAGATTATTGTTCTTATAGATGAAAAAATTTAGGTTGAAAGATTTAAAAACCTACTCAACATATTACAATATATAAATATTAGTATATATGTTATATAATATATAAATATAAAATACATTAGAAAGGAACAATAATTAAAACAATGTGGTACTGACATGAAAATAGACATATATACTAATGGAGTAGAATAGAGAGCCTAGGAATAAATCAACAAATATACAGTCAACTTATTTTTGACACAGATGCCAAGAATAAACAATGGAAAAAGAATAGTGTCTTCAACAAATGGAGTTGGGAAAACGAGATATCTGCATAGGAAGAAAGAAATTGAACTATTGTCTCACAACATACACAAAAATCAACTCAAATTGAATTAAATATGTAAACAAAAGAACTGAAACTATGAAACTACTAGAAGAAAAAATAGAAAAAAAGCTCTACGAAACTGATTGGTCTTGGCAATGATTTCACAGATCTGACACCAAAAACATAGGCAACAAAAGCAAAAACAGGCAGGTGGAACTACAGCAAACTAAAAAGCTTCTGCACAGCAAAGAAAACAATCAACAAAGTGAAAAGGCAAACTGTGCTATTGGAGAAAATATTTGCAAGCTATATATCTGATAAGGAGTTCATCTCCAAAATACATAAGAAACTACACTTCAGTAGCAAAAAATACTCCCAATAACCTTATCAAAAAATGGGCTGAAGACTTAAATAGATATTTTTGTAAAGAAGATACTTAAGTGGCCAATAGGTATATGAAAAATGCTCAACGTTACTAGTCATCAGAGAAAGTCATATTAAAACCACAAGGTATCACCTCATATTTGTTAAAATGGCTTTTTTTTTTTTAAAGGCAACAGATGTTGGCTAGGATGTGCAGCAATTGAAACCCTTGCATACTACTGATGGGAATGCAAGATGTTGCAGCTTCCATGGAAAAAGGTATGTTGATTACTCAAAAAATAAAAATAGGAATACATATGATTCAGCAATCTCACTACTGGGTTTCCACCTAAAAGAATTGAAATCAGGATCTTGAAGAGATATTATCACCCCATGTTCATTGCTGTGCCATTCACTATAGCCAAGGTGTGGAAACAGCTAAAGGTTTATTGATGGATGAATGGATAAAGAAAGCGTATTGTAAAGTGAAATGTTACTCAGACTTAAAAAAATCAGGAAATTCTGCAATATGTGATAGCATGGATGAACCTCTAGGAAATTCTACTAAGTGAAATAAACTCGTCACAGAAGGACATATACTGAGTGATTCCACTTCTATGAAACGTCTAAAATAGTCAAATACATAGAATTAAAGTGAAAAGTTGGATACTGGGGCAGGGGGAGGAAGTTGAGAGTTACTAGTCAAATGGGCAAAATGTTTCAGTTGAGCAAGACAAATAAGTTCTAGAGATCTGCTGTTCAACATTGTACCCATAATTAACAAACTGTACACTTAAAAATTTATCAAGACAGAAGATCTTATGTTAAATGTTTCTACCACAATTAAAAATAACCTCCTAAGAGATATAATAACTGGTTGGTACTGGGTTTGAACGTTGTCTTTTTGATTCTAAAGTACAGTTGTTTCTGTTAGACTTCTTTGCTCTATATTATTTACTAGAGAGTTCTGATGTTAAAATGCACCGAGATTTGTTATAAAAGTTTTGAGACAATGATAAATCAAGCCAGTGTAATTAACAGGGAAATTGAAAGTTAAGTAGTTAAAAGAAAGGCCTTGAGAATTATTGTTTTAAATTTATTCTGTGTTCCCCTCCTAGACCAATCAAGAATTTCTTTTCAATAAAAGAGAGGGTTAAAAGGTCTCTTATTTTCTCAATGTACACTCTGCCAGTTTATGTAGTACTTGTCAAGAACAATTATTCTTGGCTTAATTAAATGCCTAGTAGCCTATGGCTTGATCTTGAGAGTATAATTTTGATACACAGTTCAATGGATTCAATCAGAGCCCTCTAGTTTTTAATGAATTCACAATCAGAATTATCTGATGGACATATTCTTGTCTGCTTCCCAACTTAGCTTATGCCATTTCCTCACTCTTTTCTTGTGTAGGGCTGTGTGATTATGGTAATGAGTGTGTGGTGTCCATGGTACTAGAAACACAGTAATGCTAGTGGTGTCTTACCATATTCAGAGCCTGCAAAGAGAACTAGGGGTATTGATGAAAAGTTCAATAGAATCAGAATGGAGAATAATTCAGATCATCAGTGCACAGCTTTAGCACTTGTTATTACTTTAAACAGATGGTATTATTATATTCATTTATTCAACCAACCAATTAGTAATTTGGCCAATCAATCTTTCAACAGATACTTATTAAACTACCTACCATGTGCCAGACATTCTAGGGATATATCAATGAAAGAGAAAAGAGTAAGTAAGATATGCATTAATGAATAAAACACCTTCTCTTTCCTAGAGGAGGAGATAGGCAATAATCATAGGCATAAGGACATTCTATTACATATTAGGTGTGAAGTGCTTTGGGAAAAATAGGACATGATAATCGGATGCAGAATGCCAGTTTGTATTTGCAAGTTTTAAAAGGGTGGTTAGAGTGGGCTTCATTGAGAAAGTGACATTTGAGCAAACACCTGAAAGGGATGATAGAGTGATCCATGTAGCTATCTGAAAAAAGGGAATTCAAGTCAGAGGAAACAGCCAGTGCAAAGATTCTGTGGTGGGAACATGCCTGGCATATTCAAGAAAGAGAAAAGAGCCTACCTAGTTTTGTCAGATTCAAGTGAGACTGGTGGGTGACAAGTTCAGAGAGGTCATGAAGAAGTCAGATCATAGAGAACTTCTAAGGCATTGTAAGAATTCTGACTGAAGTTGGTAACCTCTGGAGAATTCAGAGCAGATAAATGACATAATCTGAATTTTAGTTCATTCATGTAATTTTTTGAGAATATACTGTAGCCAGGCAATAGTAGAAGCTGAGAGGTTTGGTGGGGGGGTGGTTTCAAAATAATGTATACAAGAGATGATAATGGCTGAAACCATAGGGGTAGCAATGGAACTGGTTAGACGTAATAGGATTTTGAATGTATTTTGAGGTTAAAACCAAAAGGATTCCTTGGTAGATTAGATGGGGATGCTTGAGAAAAAAAGGAGTCAAGGATGACTTGCTGGGTTTTGGCTTGAGCTGCCATCAAGATGGAATTGCAACTGAGTGCTATGGCTCATACGTGTAATCCTAGCATTTTGGGAGGCCAACATGGAGCCAGAAGTTTGAGACCAGCCCCTGCAACACGGTGAAACCCCATCTCTACAAAAAAACAAAAATACAAAAATGAGGTGGGCATGGTGGTGTGCACCTGTGGTCCTAGCTACTTGGGAGGCTGAGGTGGGAGGATCACCTGAGCCTATGGAGGTTCAGCCTGCAGTGAGCTGTGATCGTGCCACTGTGCTCCAGTGTGGGAGACAGAAAAAGACCTTGTCTCAAAAAAAAAAAAAAAAAAAAAAAAAGATAAGAGTTGAGATAGGTTTTTCTTCTAGACAAAATGCACTAGACAATTATAGGGATGGTTTTATAAAGCCTGTTGCAATAGGGAGATAGTTCATTAAATAGGATGATCTCAAAGATAAGAAAAGAGGTCTTGCATGAAGGGTAGATAGGCAAGAGTGTCATCAAGCTATCTTCTGAGAATGATGGGAAGGAGTTGAGAGTGTTCTTAACTGAGTCATTGAGGAAGGCAGAGATGGGTTATCTTGGAATATTAAAGGGTGAGATGGTTCTTTGTGGTTCTCCGTTTATTTGAACACAAAAGGTGAGAGCACAGGGCTCAGATAAAGTTAAACATTAAGCACGAGTTTAGTTTTGGACTTACTGAATTTAAGATTTGTTCAAATTCCTAGTGAGAATTTCTTCAATATTTCCTTGTGTTTGCTGCATCTAGCCCTGAATTCTCACATTGCATCTAAAAATACATCATTTGAATAACCAATTTTTATTTCATTTCAGCAGACAGATGTAGGCGATGAATTTTTTTATCCTATAAATAGTTTCAGTTTTAACAGCCTTCACATTACTAAATGATCTATTTCAATAAAATTGGAGCCTTCATCTGACACCAGTATCCTGCATCTCAGTGATAGGCTTCATGAATCATTAAAGACTGCAAGGTGCTTACTGTGATTGAATTCATATCACACCTATCTACATATATGATGTGTTCTTTCCCTTTTAGGCACTAAGACGTATAGTAAATTAGGAAAATTATACCTTTCTTTAGTAAATTCTCTTAAAGTTACATGAAAATATTTGATGTTGCATGAAATTTTTGATAACTACATACAATAAAATACATGAAATGGTGCATTGGGTTATAACATTATAGGTTCTTGGTCTAGATTTCTCCCAAAGTCCTCTCAACACCTCTCGTAAAATATCTCATATTACATATGGCATGCAGGACAGCCAAAGTTTGATTAAAGTGGTCAGAGAAAGGATAAGAAATATGAACCTTTAAGGGAAGAGACTGGAAAAAAAAGTAGACTGCTGATTATATGTATCTTGGAATGAGAAAAGATGAGAATATATAGGGTTTAGGTAGAAAAGAACATGTTGAGAAATTAAATTTAAGGCACAAAAGATAGAAAGCGTAAGAGTAATTCGCAGTCCAAGGACAAAAGGCACTCCTGAAAGATAAAATGTCACAAACAAGCTTTGTTTGTAAGTTTGGGAATCTGAGTTAGACCATTCCCTTTATTTTGAGGGAAAGTATGACTTGGTCTTAAAATAATCTATATTTGGTGGTCTCCTTCCTTTGGTTTTTCTGGAAAGAAAATTAAAAACAAAAATAAACAACAAATAAACAAATAATTCATATTTGGGATCTACTCTACATTGCCTCTCTTTGACTTTAGAAAAACATTATTTTAACTAAATTTGATTAATTAATGAAGGAAATGGGACCCAAAAACCAATGCAAACTCTGCACTAAACGTATTATCACACTTAATTTTCACAACAATCATCCAATACGAGATACCATTATTTTTTATATTCTACAGATGAGAAAATTTAGAGAACTGAGGAAATTTACAAAATCATTACTTTATTTTTTATGCACAGCAAGAAGTTGAAGAGGTAGGATTTATATTAGTCTATTTTCATGCTGCTGACAAAAACATACCTGAGACTGGACACTTTACAGAAGAAAGAGGTTTATTGGACTTACAGTTCCACATGGCTGGGGAGGCCTCAAAATCATGGTAGAAGGCAAAGAGGATTAAGTCCTACCTTACGTGGATGGTAGCAGGCAAAGAGAGAGAGCTTGTAAAGAGAAATGCGTGTTTGTAAAACCATCAGATTTTGCGAGACTCATTCACTATCATGAGAACAGCACAGAAAAGAACTGCCCCCATGGTTCAATCATCTCCCACCGGGTCACTCCCACAATATGTGGGAATTATGGGAGCTCCAAGATGAGATTTGGGTGGAGCCACAGAGCCAAACCATACAAGATTCAAACTCATATGTATAACTCTAAAAAGTCTTTTAACCATTACACATACTACTACTTTCTATTTATATATTACTAAAGAGTTCTATCATTTCCACTTTGCTGTCTATACTTTTTCTGGACTAACAACTTTCTATAACTTTGCCCTGAATGTATCTCTCTCTCTCTCTCTCTCTCTCTCTCTCTCTATATATATATATATATATATATATATATTTTAATGCACTTTAGGTTCTAAGGTACTTGTGAAGAACATGTAGGATTGTTGCATAGGTACATACATAGCAATGTGGTTTGCTGCCTCCATCCCCATTACCTATATCTTGCATTTCTCCCCATGTTATCCCTCCCCAACTCCCTACCCCACACTGTTCCTCCCCTAGTCTTCCCCAACAGACCTCAGTGTGATGCTCCTTTCCCTGTGTCCATGTGTTCTTATTGCTCAACACCCGCCTATGAGTGAGAACATGCAGTGTTTGATTTTCTGTTCTTGTGTCAGTTTGCTGAGAACGATGCTTTCCAGGTTTTTCCATGTCCCTAAAAGGACACAAACCCATCGTTTTTTTTTATGGCTGCATAGTATTCCATGGTGTATATGTGCCACATTTTCCCTGTCCAGTCTATCATCAATGGGCATTTGAGTTGGTTCCAAGTCTTTGCTATTGTAAACAGTGCTGCAATGAACATATGTGTGCATGTGTCTTTATAACAGAACAATTAATAATCCTTTGAACATATACCAAGTAATGAGATTGCTGGGTCAAATGGAATTTCTATTTCTAGGTCCTTGAGGAAGTGCCACAATGTCTTCCACAATGGTTGAACTAATTTACACTCCCAACAGTGTAAGAATGTTCCTATTTCTCCACATCCTCTCCAGCATCTGTTGTCTCCAGATTTTTTAATGATCATCATTCTAACTGGTATGAGATGGTATCTCAATGAAGTTTTGATTTGCTTTTCTCTAATGACCAGTGATGAGGAGCATTTTTTCATGTTTATTGGCCTCATATATGTCTTCTTTTGAAAAAGTGTCTGTTCATATCCTTTGCCCACTTTTGAATGTGTTTGTTTTTTTCTTGTAAATCTGTTTTAGTTCTTTGTAAATTCTGGCTAAAATTCCTTTGTCAGATGGGTAGACTGCAAAAATTTTTTCCCATTCTGTTGGTTGCTGGTTCACTCTAATGATTGTTTCTTTTGCTGTACAGAAGCTCTGGAGTTTAATTAGATCCCATTTGTCTGTTTTGGCTTTTGTTGCCAATACTTTTGGTGTTTTAGTCATGAAGACCTTGTCTATGCCTATGTCCTGAATGGTTTTGCCTAGGTTTTCTTCTAGGGTTTTTATCGTGTTAGATCTTAAGTTTAAGTCTTTAATCTATCTGGAGTTAATTTTAGTGTAAGGTGTCAGGAAGGGGTCCAGTTTCTGCTTTCTGCACATGGCTAGCCAGTTTTCCCAACACTATTTATTAAACAGGGACTCCTTTCCCCATTGCTTGTTTTTGTCAGGTTTGTCAAAGATCAGATGGTTGTAGATGTGTGGCATTGCCTTTGAGGCCTCTATCTGTTCCTTTGGTCTATATCTGTTTTGGTGCCAGTACCATGCTGTTCTGATTACTGTAGCCTTGTAGTATAGTTTGAAGTCAGGTAGTGTGATGCTTCCAGCTTTGTTCCTTTTGCTTAGAATTGACTTGACTATGCGGGCTCTCTTTTGGTTCCATATGTTGTTTAAGGTGGTTTTTTCCAGTTCTGTGAAGAGGATCATAGGTAGCTTGATGGAGATAGCATTGAATCTATAAATTGCTTTGGGAACTATGGCCATTTTCACAATATTGATTTCTTCCTAACCATGAGCATGGAATGTTTTTCCATCTGTTTATGTCCTCTCTTATTTCCTTGAGCAGTGGTTTGTAGTTCTCCTTGAAGAGATCCTTTACATTCTTTGTTAGTTGTAGTCTAAGTATTTTATTCTCTTTGTAGCAACTGTGAATGGCAGTTCGTTCTTGATTTGGTTCTCTTTAAGTCTGTTATTGGTGTATAGGAATGCTTGTGATTTTTGCACATTGATTTTGTATCCTGAGACTTTGCTGAAGTTGCTTATCAGTTTCAGGAGATTTTGGGCTGAGACAATGGGGTCTTCTAAATATACAATCATGTTGTCTGCAAATAGAGACATTTTGACCTCCTCATCTCCTAATTGAATACCCTTTATTTCTTTTTCTTGCCTGATTGCTCTGGCTAGAACTTCCAATGCTATATTGAATAGGAGTGGTGAGAGAAGGCAACATTGTTTAGTGCCAGATTTCAAGGGGAATGCTTCCAGTTTTTGCCCATTCGGTGTGATATTGGCTGTGGGTTTGTCATAAATAGCTTTTGTTATTTTGAGATATGTTCCATCAATACCTAGTTTATTGAGAGTTTTTAGCATAAAGGGCTGTTGAATTTTGTTGAAGGCCTTCTCTGAATCTATTGAGATAATCATGTGGTTTTTATCTTTGGTTCTGTTTATGTGGTGAATTATGTTTATAGACTTGTGTATGTTGAACCAGCCTTGCATCCCTGGGATAAAACCTACTTGATCCCTGGGATAAAATCCCTGGGATAAGCTTTTTGATGTGCTGTTGCAATCGATTTGCCAGTATCTTACTGAAGATTTTTGCATCTATGTTCATCATGGATATTGGCCTGAAGTTTTCTTTTCCTGTTGAGTCTCTGCCAGGTTTTGGTATCAGGGTGATGTTGGTCTCATAAAATGATTTGGGAAGGATTCTCTCTTTTTGGATTGTTTGGAAGAGTTTCAGAAGGAGTGGTACCAGTTCCTCTTTGTATGTTTGGTAGAATTTGGCTATGCACCCATCTGGACCTGAGGTTTTTTTGGTTGGTAGGCTATGAATTGCTGCCTCAACTTCAGCCCTTGTTACTGGCTTATTCAGGGTTTCAACTTCTTACTGGTTTAGGCTTGGGAGGGCGCAAGCATCCAGGAATTTATCCATTTCTTCCAGGTTTACTGGTTTATGGCATAGAGTTGTTTGTAGTAATCTCTGATAGTGGTTTGTATTTCTGTGGAATCTGTGGTGATGTCCCTTTTATTGTTTTTTTATTGCATCATTTGATTCTTTTCTCTTTTCTTTTTTATTAATCTGACTAGTGGTCTGTCTATTTTGTTGATCTTTTCAAAAAACCAGCTCCTTGATTTACTGATTTTTTGAAGGGTTTTTTTTTTTTTTGT
>PVKP010018267.1:0-44554 GCA_004027715.1 Plecturocebus donacophilus | reverse complement strand
CTGAGCCGAGGCGCCGGCAAAAAAGCCGCGCCAGCCGAAAGGGTCACGCTGGCGACCCGTGGGGCTCCTCCGCTGGGAATGTCCTGGTCCGTGGGCAGCAAAAATCTATCGGTAAGTGTGGCGTCCACTGGCTCTCTGCGCTTTTACTGGGAGCTGCAATCCTGAGCTGCTAGTGATCGGCCATCTTGGATCTCTCTCCCCCACTCTTTTTTTTTCTAATCTTGCCTTCTCATTTTATTTCATTGAGTTGATCTTCAATCTCTGATATCCTTTCTTCTACTTGATCAAATCAGCTATTGAAACTTGTGTATGCTTTGCGAAGTTCTCGTGCTGTGTTGTTCAGCTCCATCAAGTCATTTATATTCTTCTCTAAGCTGGTTATTATATTTATCATTTCATCAAACCTCTTTTCAAGGTTATTAGTTTCTTTGCATTGGGTTAGAACATGTTCCTTTAGCTCAGAGAAGTTTGTTATTACCCACCATCTGAAGCCTGCTTCTGTCAATTTGTCAAACTCATTCTCCATTCAGTTTTGTTCCCTTGCTGGTGAGGAGTTGTGGTCCCTTTGAGGAGGAGAGGCATTCTGGTTTTTGTTGGTTTCATCCTTTTTGAGCTGGTTTCTTCCAATCTTTGTGGATTCATCTACCTTTTGTCTTTGAAGTTGGTGATTTTGGATGGGGTACCTGAGTGGATGTCCTTTCTGTTGATGTTGAAGCTATTTCTTTCTGATTTTTAGTTTTTCTCCTAATAGTCAGGACCCTCTGCTACAGGACTGCTGGAGGTCCCCACCAGACACCGCTTGCCTTGGAATCACCAGCAGGGGCTGCAGAACAGCAAGGATTGCTGTTTGTTCCTTCCTCTGGCAGCTTCGTCCCAGAAGGATACCTGCCAGATATCAGCCAGAATTCTCCTGTATGAGGTGTCCTGTTGGATATACTGATGTCAGGAAGCCACTTGAGGAGGCAGTGTGTCACTTTTTCGAGCTCAAGTGCTGTGCTGGGAGCTCCATTGCTCCCTTTAGAGCTGCTGGACAGGGATGTTTAAGTCTGCTGAAGTGGAACTCACAATTGTCCCTTTTTCCAGATGCTCTGTCCCAGGAAGGTGGGACTTTATTTATAAGTCCCTGATGGGCTGCAGCCTTTTTTCAGAGATGTCCTGCACAGCAAGGAGGGAGTCTAGTCACAATTTGCCTGCAGAGGTGCTGCTTAGCTGCTGCTGGCTCCACCCAGCTGCCGTGCAAACTTCCCTGCAATTTTGTCTACACAGGCAAGGTCAGAACGGCATCAGTAATGGCTGACTGCCTTGGCAATGGCGGCTGTCCTTTCTCCCACCAAACTTGACCATTCTGGGTCAAGCTCAAACTGTTGTGCTGGTTTCAAAAATCCCAAGCCAACAGGTTTCACCTTGCTGGTCTCTGTGAGGGTGGCACCTGCTGAGTCAGCTCACCTGGCTCCCTGCCCGCCCTCAGCACCCCCTTCCTCAGAGGAATGAGTGGCTCTGTCTTGCAGGTGTTCCAGGTGCCAGCTAGAACAGTTGCCCAGATTTGTGCTGGAAGCCCATGGCAATTGTCATCCTGGCGGGAATCTCCTGGTCCTTGGGCTGTAAAGACCATGGGAGGAGTGCAGTATATGAATCGGAGTGCCTGAGTGGCCAGAAAAGTCCCTGATGGCCTCTATTGGGTGGTGTTGGGGGGGGTTATCCTTGAGCCCATTGCACTTTCCAGGTGAGGTCGTGCCCCACCCTGCCTCAGTTTGCCCTCCTTGGGCTAAACCCACTGTCCAACCTGTCCCATTGAGATTGAGCCTGGTACCTTGGTTGGAAATGCGGAAATCACTTGCCTTCTGCATCCCTCTCAAGTGAACTGTGCTCTGGAACTGTTCCTATTTAGCCATCTTGGCAGAAGTCCTTCCTTTAAGCTTTCTTATTTGAAATAATACACTGACAAGGAATGACTAAAGCCCTAAAAAATAAAATGTATGGAAACCTTGGGTAAATTCAGATGGATATATGTAGAGTCTAATAATTCCAGACCTACTGATGTTGACAGCAGAAGCCACCTCTTATTCTCCATCCCTCAGGACTTCATCTTTTGAAGCTGGGGCTTCCTTGCCTATGATGATTGTACCTGACATAACTTTCATGTATGCAAAATCAATTTCCTTTTATGCCCTTTCCCTTCTGTGTCTCATTTCTTCCAATTTTTAACTAAAATAAGATCCTAGCATGCTAAAGGAAGCAAAGGCTTAAACATCCAAAGAATTGGTAGACTGTAATATATTGGCAGAATGCTGGAGAACATGTGTGGGGACAGATTCTAGGAGTGATTCACTGGGGAAAAGGAACATAATATTTTAATTCAATCTACTCTGTCTACATAGGTGAGGTTATCAGAAAATCTCACCCATTTAGATATAGTATAATTAACACCCAGAAAATCTGAATTCAAGGACTTGGCTAGGGCATCTTGAAGTAGTTGTGACTTTGCTTGGCATATTAGCTGATATTTGGACCTCACTATACCTTTAATAAACTGATTTAACACCTTAAAAATTCCTAGAATTGGGGTGGTGGTGAAGGAGTCTAAAGTTTTAGGAGCATAAAATGGAATTCTCCTCATAGCTCCTAAATATCTATTGGGAAGGTAGAAAAAAGCTTATTTAGCCAGTACATTGAAAAATACACGATGAGGAAGCAATCATCATCCTCAAATATCATCCCAATATCTGTCCTTTATAGGTTAAAGGGTCAAGATAAACAATGGTACCACGGAATTAAAGACTTCTATTTCAGTGGGATGATAGATAGATTTTAGAGTGTTAGAAGACACTCAGCTGCTTAACTACCAGGAGCAACGTGCATGTGATTTCTGCTACAGGTAAGATAACAAGATACAAAATAAGAATGGTTAAATCAATAAAGATACAATAAAGAGAGTAGTAATAACTGTGGCAGATGAGTGATCTTGCACTTTCTAGGTGAATGTGGCTGTATTCTCTCATACTGCTATAGCTAATGAACAATTAACAAAATTTTTGCCCTCTCTTCCTGTGATTTAAACATTTTCTGGGACTTACCAAGGATATTAGTTTAGGGTTTTACTAAGACCTAAAACCCTAAAAGTCACTGTGATTCCAAGGGGAAAACAACAATTATTTCATCTAGACATCTGGAACTTCTCATGTTTCTGAAACTGTAGACAAAAGGAAAGAAAAGAAAATAAAAGAAAGAAAAAAAGAAAAAGGAAAAGAAAAGAAAAAAATGGTAAATTTAGGCTGGGGCAATGGTTCTAATTATCAAAAAGAAATAGGATTGCTGCTACTCAACTGGGAAAGAGAGGGTCATTCATTTTCTGGAGTGATTCTCTGGGGAACCTATTATTTATGCATAACCAGTGATATGTTTAATGAAAGACTATTGAAATATGTTGCTGATGGTACACTCAAGTTTTGATACCTTTTAAGAATGAAGAAGTAGATCACCTATCATGTAAAGAAATGTGATTAGTTGAGGTGCTGAATATAAGCTAAGGGAACAACAAAGGGATATAAGATGGAAAAAGTCACAAAAGCCAACTCTAGGCTGTGACCTCAAGACCATTTTTTGAAATGAGAACTTTTGCTCACCACGATGTTTTTTCCTTGCCTTTTCTTTTCTTGTTCTATTTTCTTCCATCTTTTCTTTATTCTAACCTTATATGTTTAATGATTTCTTCCCCCAATAGCTATGTATACTGTATATTTATGATACTTAAAAAATAACTTATTGTTTAAGTAATAGGATATAATGGCATTATTGTACCTGGACAGAAGTGAGATAACATTACACAAAAATAAGAAAAATGATTTCTGGAACTTCATGAAGCCAATTTTGGGAGACATGTTTTCATTTGATGGTGCATAACTTCCTAATTTAGGTGATAGTGTATTATTATTATTGCTGTAGTTTGAGTTTGGAATTTAAGTAAATGTAGAAGGACACATATAAGTTTAAGCAACAAGAAAATTAATTTAGTTTGACCATCTTCCATTTCACCTTTCTTCTTGTGTGTTCTATCATATTGCAGAAACTAGAAGGCTTAAAATTGCATTCATATAACTCGCTATGGCCAGGGTTCTGGGTATGAACTAAAGTCCAACAATTACATGTGCTCATGTAATTTTAAGGACAGAAATCAAGTGGAACCATGTTTTTACTATTGCTATTTTCTGCTTGCACACAAAACTGTGAGAACATGATATTGTGGCAAACTTCTGATGTCCATTCTCAGGCTTCTTGTATTCTGAGACATGGTTGAGGCAGAGCAGTCATAAGGTTTTATGTTCCAATATCTATTATCAGCTCATGCATGTCTAGAAAGAATAGTGGTGGTAGCATACCACAGACAATAGCTTTTCCAGACTCCAGTTTTATAATGTGAGATTATAGCTAACCAGTATGGTCTTTAACTCAATAGTTCTATTGTATTCTTAGGGGTAGTAGTTCTTTGGCACAGTAGTTTTACGGATTTCTGAGTTATTCTTGAGACTCAGTCTATGATCCATTTCTCAAACCCTTCTGATGATTTTCTAGGTACCTATTTACCTATATTAAATCCTTCTCTTCCTTACTTACACTGGATGGTTTCTATTTCTCATACTGAAATTTAATGCAAGGCTAGACTCTTAGAAATCTCTTACTCTTTTGCCAAGCTTCTTAATAGATTTCAACATACAATAATGTGTTTCAAAAAGAGTTTGGCTGTAGGAACTAGGAAGGAATTAATTACTCTGCAAAATGAAAAGAAAATAATTTGAAGATCCTGGGTAATTCACACAATAGAAGCGATGGAGAAGAAGTGATTTAGTGAAATGACTTAAAGACGGGGAAACAATTTGAAGTGAAATAAACTGAGAAATGGCTGAAGAAACTTACCTGAAGAGGTGTGGTAATACCTGCATTGGCATGTTTTTAAAAATCTCTGGTTTACCTCTCTCTTTGCCTTCCCAATAACATAAGTGAAGTCTATTCTGTTTACAAATTACCTGTGAGTCTGAACTTTTTTAGAAAACTGAGACAAAACCTAAGTTTTATATCTTAGTTGACCAAGACTGAAACAGACAGAAGTTTCAGGACTAAGTTATAATATATAAACCTTTTAAGGCAATGAAAAGGCATTTAGATCAAGAGGTGATTGTGAGACCATAACCCCTTAGCAATTCAAAAAAATCTTAGACAATGTTAGATCTTTCACAGGATGTGGAAAGGTGAATTCAGAGTGATGTATATATACATGTTAAAAAGTATCATAAAAATGGGAAAATTTTATCTACTAGATTTTCTTCTGCTTTATTTTCCTTAAATAACTTAATCTTCTTGGAAATCTTGTGAGAAAAATATTAAATGCAGTTAAGGCAAATATTACATCATCTTAGCATTGATAATTTAAGCAGAAAAAAAAAATTAAAAGAAATGCTTTAAGTATTCATTCTTTAACTCATAAATTTGTGCCTAAGTATTGTTTTAATACTTTTCTGCTAATACCCAAGGGTGTATAGTGGAAGAGGATAAAGTGCTAGTGCAATACTGCAGTGGTCCCCAACCTTTTTGGCACCAGGGATGGGTCTGGGAGTGGGGACAGAGGGTGCTTTGGGAATGAAACTGTTCTATCTCAGATCATCAGGCATTAGTTAGGTTCTCATAAAAAGTGCACAACCCTGATTGCATGTGGAGTACATAATAGAGTTTGGGCTCCTATGAGAATCTAATGCAGCCACAGATCTGTCAGAAGGCAGGGGTCAGCTGGTAATGGTACTAGCCAGCTGCTCATCTCTTGCTGAGTGCAACAGTTCCTAACAGAACATGGAACGACCCGGGGGTTGGGACCCCTGTTCTAAAGGATCAAATGCTTAGACAGATTTGCTTCTTTACTTAAGAGGCAAATACCACATTGATAAAAGAACTAAAAGAACTAAACTACAGGACAATGGAGTATGTAAGGAAAAGCCAGAGGAGGAGAATTCATAGATCTCAATGGCAATGGTACTGAAGTGTTTAAAGATTGCAAAGTAGTTAGACTCAGTATAGAAGAGGGAGAAGCCTGAGTCAAGCAGAGAGAGAGAGAGTAGTACCTGTAAAGATATAGGAGTGTTAAAGCTTGTTCTCCATTACAAAACTGCAAATAGTTTAGTGTGGCTGAAGAACAAAGTCAATGTTGGAGAGTAAAAGGATGCTACATATGAGTCCAGAGAATTTAAAAGGAAGCAAATAATGAAAGAGTTTACATTTTATTCACAAGGCAACAGCAAGCAATCATATAATTTATATGAGTGATATTATGTTATTGTATGAAAAGTGATTTGAAATGTTTAAGATAAGAGGCAAGGAGGGCAGTTCATGGTATGTCATAATAATCTAGTTGCAATGAGTAAGGACATAGAGTTAAATAGTGCCAGGGACGATGAGCAGAGCTACTAATTCTAGAGCCATCGAGAAAGAAAAATAAACTAAACCTAACAATGAATGTGGGTAGAAAGAAAAGCAAAGAGCCAAGGATAAATTCTAGGTTTCTGTCTTGTAGTTAAGAGTTAGTATAGTGTGGTAGTTATAAATACAGAGGATACTGGACTTAAAAAAAAAAAAAAAAGAAGGAATAGTTTTTTGTCCTAATGATTTCTGAAATTATTTGTTACACTGGACTAAAACATTGAACATAAAGCTTTTGTGTCATTATCTTTGAGGACAAGCCCTGTTTTATTAGAAACAGAGAACAGTTATAGTTAAACGAGTTATAGATCTGCTGCTATTCTATGCAACAAGTAAAACAAATAATAGATGTAGTTATTATGTATTAAGATGTCAGAATTATTTAATGTGATATGTCTAATATAAACAAGATCTACCCATTCATTCATTTATTTGTACATTCTCAGTGGGCAGAAGTAACCCAGTATCACAGTAAATTATTTTACTGAAAGTAAAATACTTTAAATAATTAAACAGATCAAATTTTGACAAGAAATTAGCTAAGAAACAGAGAAGACATTAAATGTTAGTGAAATGTCAGGTAAAGAAGACAAAAATCCATTCATATTTCTTTTTTAAAATTTAGTTTTAAATTTTGGATCTTCCTGTGTTGCCCAGGCTAGTGTTGAATGACTGGCCCCAAGGAATCTTCCCATATTGGCCTCCCAAAGTATTGAGATTTCAGGCGTAAGCCACCATACCCAGCTCATTCATATTCCTTGTTCTGTAATGGCATGTTCTTAGTTTTGTTAATTTACACCATTTTCTTCCTTAAAAAATGGTATTAGATAATGATGCCCCAGAGGAAAATATACAGTATACATTCAAGGGATGAATTATTTACCAGGTAAATAAATCAATGACTCATGATCCTTGCAGGTGGAAAAACTGAACAAGAATTGGAGATCCCACTTACCACTAGATCACAGCCTGGCATCTCCCTGAAATTTATAAGATGAGTAGAGGTGGATATCATTGCTTATGCAGATAAATTCCAGATATTGGCCTGTAACAAAGATTCAGGGGCTATCCAAGGTATTTACCTGTAAATTAGGTAGGCATTTTCCAGAAGAAGAATGACTTATATTGGACAAAGACATTTAAAGAGATTGGTAGAGACATACAGACCTAAGAGAGAATTCACAAGATCTATTCTTTTTGTGAAGACCTTTATCTTAAATTTTCCACCTTATGTGGTACTAGGTCAGCTAGAATTTCCTAGTCCTTCCTATATTATAGTTTTCTTTTATAATTCACTTTATCTTTTAGCAATACACTTTATATTTGAATTTCAGTCCAATGCATTTGTCTTGTGAAAGCTGATATGATACAATGGCTTGATTCTGCTTCATGCAATTTCCTTCTGGGCTTAATGGAAGAAGGGGTGTTGTCCTATTCAGTGGCCTACAACATGAAGAATAGTGGCTATAATTAATGGTGGGGCAACTTACGAAGTGGAAGTATCAGACAAGAAGATATGTGAAAGTAGTCAGAAAATTAAGCCTTAATTGGCTGGGTAAGTCAGCGGCAATTATGCTTAAAAAAAGGTGGTAGGTATTAGATTCACACATTCAATAAACTCACCTCTGAGCCAAGTCAGGTGTTTCGTGTTAGGAAAATATGGAGAAAGAAAATAGATCCTACCCTCAAAAAGTTTACAGTTTGTTAGAAAGTAAAGGAATATAAATATAAGGCTATATTTTCATAAAGTTAAAATGAAGGGTTGTAAGTATGAAGAATAAGTTATTCCCAGATCATGAGAGCCCATGGAATAGCACATTTAACATTTGATGAGCAGGAATAAGACAGTTTCAAGAGGAATTAAAATTTCAGCAATAGCTTAAATAATGAAATGTAAATTCTCATAAATTATAAAAGCATAGTCCTTCTTTCCTTGTTTGTCTTTGGACAAAGTTAAATGTTTATTCCTTGAAAAGGTGAATATGAGATTTGTTTGTTCATTTTCTTTAAGGAGACAAACTTCTGGAAAGATTCATCAGAGGGAAAAAAAGAGTACAGACAACTAACATCAAGAATGAAAAGGGGTACACAATTACAGAATTAGAAGAGAGTAAAAAATCAGTATGAGAGTCTTCATGACATGACATTTGAAAATTTAGATAAAGTGGAGAATTTCTTTAATAAATCTCAAAAATTGAAAATAATTGTAACAAAACAGTAGTTGACTCAGTGGTAATAATCTACTCAGTAAATAAACTAATCGTTTTATAGATTTGTACTCCAAACTCTCAAGAATCTTTTCGAAAAATTTTATTTTTAGCTTTTTCTTGTTGACAGGCAAATTAAAATTATGAGTATTTAAAGTGAATAAACTTATTTGAGAATTATGCTCTTATTATGAAGAAAACCTGAATTATATTATCAGTGAATGCTTGTTTCCCCAAATAATTTTCCAATTTTTATCTTATTCAGAAACGAGGCCATCCAGACACTATGTCTTGATGTTCTCTCCTTTTTGGGGCATCCAAACTCTTTGCTGTTTTTTCTTTCCTCCTACTTTTATGTTCTTATATTGTTAAATCTTCTCCGAGTTCTGGCTTTGTTGAGGGCTCCAGCCTTAGAGTTCATCCTTTTCTCATTTTAAATGACCTCATTGGCATCTTTTGTCAATGTCACAGATTTTAACCATTATTTTTGGGTAAATACCCTACCCCTCAATTCTTCTGTTGGCTTTGAATCATAATATCATCATCTTCAAAACTAAGGTTTGCCTTCAAACTTAATCTTCATTTTAGATTTCCTCTCTTGATGAAATTGTTGCTATTCTTTCATTTATTCTGTAAAAATCCAATACTGAAATGCTTTCTTCCTTAGCCCTCAAATACCATTAATTGTGTAAGATTTGCTCTTCTAAGTCTCTTTCCAGCCTTATTCTCATCTTAATTTTGACTTCTGTTGCCTTAATTCAAGTCCTCATTATCTTCAGTTTAAAGAATTAGTCTCTCTGACGTCATTCACCTCTCATAAATTATAAAAGCATAGTCCTTCCTTTCCTTGCTTGTTTATGGACAAAGTTAAATGTTTACTCCTTGAAAAGGTGAATATGAGGTTTGTTTGTTGGTTTTCTTTAAGGCGATAAACTTGTGGGAAGATTCATCATAGAAAAAGACTTACAGATAACTAACATCAAGAATGAAAAGGGGAACATTTGTCTTGTGAAAGCTGATGTGATACAATGGTTTGGTAAACAGTAGGAGTAATTTAGGTGGTGGGAGGGGGGATTATGAAACTGTTACCAGAACAAGGAGAAATAGATACAAAGCAGGCAAAAAGCAATAGCTACTTGCTCATAGTTAACTCAGCAAAGTGACCAGGGGAGAACTCAAACTCAGGTCATTTAGTTCCCATACTATGCTTGTTATGTTCTTCAGTGAACACCTTCAGCTGCAGCTTAGCAAATGGAGATACAGAGAGATGTCAATCACAGCTCCTTATCTTAGGGAACTCTAAATCTTACCCTGTAGGTCAGTAGTTCCCAATCATTGCATCACCAGCAATTTATAGTGTTTCCTCCTCTGAAAGCTATGACTTAAAAAAAGTAAACTTACAAATGGCATTTATTATATAATAATATAGTGCTTATATTTTATTTATATAGTGCATTACTTTTTTTTCAATCCAGAAAATTATTTACCTAGGTTGAGAATGACTATTTTTTGTGAAGAGCACTAAAAGCTAGTGAGCTGATACTTCCACATGACCTTTCTTGTCACAGAAATAGGTGGTTGGCCTTGTGTTTCCTCTGTGCGTCCCATGATTGTTGGGCTCCAAAAGCATCTTTTCCTTTTACCCCTCACATACAGATTTCTAACCCTCAATCCAGCTAGTTTGCAACCAGAATGTGGTATAAGGGCTAATTACAACGGTGTGGTATCAGTCACTACGATGTTCATAAATATGCTGTTCCTTCTTCTGAGTAGGTTTGAACTTTGCCACCCTCTTGAGATTAGACATGGCCATGGGAGTCACTTTGGCTAACCAATTGTGAGTGGTGATATGTGCCATTTACAGGAGGAATTTTCAAAGCCAGTGTACAATCCGATGCCTTCCATTTTCCCAGCAGTCCTGTAGACATGTGAGGAGTTGGAGTCTCCATTAGCCTTTGTTCCTGAGAGACTATGATGGGCCAAGCCCTCTGCCAACCCACATCAGACTTGTAGCATGAGAGAGAAACCCTTTCTGTTGGAATGTTTGATTACTGAAATTTTGGAAGGTGTCTGTTTTTGTAGAATAACATAGCCTACTCAGACTGAATCAAGAATATTCCCTAAATCACCCAGATGGGTACCCCTTTCCAGCAGTATTTACGGTTTTAGAAAATGGAAAGAATCCAAAGAAAGAATACATAGTGGTAGAATTTTAGCATTTGAGAGTCCAAAAAGTTTTTGAAACCTTCCACTTTAGGCAGATACTCTACTGCTTGTTAGGGATCGATAAAAAAAAAAACAAAGCAAGAAAACTAAAGAGAAAACAGTCATAGAATTTGAATTTGGGAACATGACCATGAGGATTTTGTTTTATCTCATTATTCTCTGAAGCAAATATATACTTAGACACGCCCACATTTTTTAAAAATAAAATATGGAAACTACCAAATGGAAGGAGTTGTTGCTCATTTACAGTAACTTCCAATTTAGTGACATTCAGAACACTAAAATAAAAAAGTTTTGGATCCCTCTGCTTCTGTTCAAAATTCTGCCTTGAAGAAAAGAACATGATGAACTGCCCTCGAGTTGCTGTGAAAGGGAAATAAGACTTTATTATCTCTCTCTAAAGTGAGTTAGGGAAGGTTCTTCAGCCTGTCATAGGAAACTGGGAGGAAGGCTGAAGTTAATGAGCTGCTTGCTTTGCGATGGGCTTATCTGAAAGAAGCTGTGCTTCTCCGTAGTGGAGCCATCAGAAAAAAAGAATCAGCATGGCAGCAGGAAGCATCGTAATTAATAAGGGGCCACAAGAGAATGCTGTTTAATCTAACATGACTATTCCAAACTATAGACAATAACAACATGAATCTTCATTTACAAAGGCAATCTATCACGTGTCCTCCCAAGAAAGTGAGAAAGTATCAATCTCTTTAGCTCAAATTTATAACTGCCACAGAACAAAATAAACTTCACAGAGACAAAAAAAAAAAAAAAAAAAAGTACTTTAAAAGACGTGAAAAAGCCGAGTGCTGCGGCTCATGCCTGTAATCTCAGCCCTTTGGGTAGCAGAGGTGGGTGGATCTTCTGAGGTCAGGAGTTCAAGACCACCTGGCCAACACAGTGAAACCCTATCTTTACCAAAAATACAAAAAAAATTAGCTGGGCGTGGTAGCAGGTACCTGGAATCCCAGCCACTGGGGAGGCTGAGGCAGGAGAATCGCTTGAACCCGGGAGGGAGAAAATGCAAAAAGGACAGATTGGGTCATGGCACTCCAACCTGAGCAAAAAAAGTGAAAATCCACCTCAAAAAAAAAAAAAAAAAAAAAAGATGTGGAGAAAAATGTGAGCAAGAGAGATTTAGTCTCTATTAGTTGGGATGCAGCAGGCAGTGGAAGTTCCATTTATCGTCTGTGACTAAATGTACTAATGCCAAACTTCTACTCTCAGTGGTACCTCCAAGTGGTCTGTGGCTTATTATCTAACGGCTTGGGAATTACAAGTTCTCTCTAATGACACAGTAGTGCTGGTAAAGGATGACTTTAAATATTTCTTAAGGGAATGTCCGATTAATCAGGAAATTGAGTTTGCAGTCCTCAAATTTGCATTCTGAGAATTTGAGATGGAAATAGATCTAAAGAGAGGAAGCTCATTTACAACCTCCATCCAGGTGTTCAGCTTTATTTCAGTGCTTCTTTTATTACAATGGTATTTTTTTTTTTTTTGTCTACACAACGTTATAAGTATTTGAGCCCTAAGGATACATTTTGCTCCAGAAGTAGGAAATCAAAGATAACCAAAAATGTGTGCATCCTTGTAGTTGAAAGAAAAAGCTTACCCTTATTCTACAGGAAATAGATGAACAAAGATACAAGAAACCTGGATTAACTTGAGGCAATTCAATTTATCGGTAAGTATTAGCACTAGTTAAGTCATCTAGCCAGGAACTCACAGTGGAAGATTAAAAATATGAAAGATTTTTGCAGAAGCAATGACCTCTATTATGAATTATCTTTCGAGGTTTCACTTTTATTAAATTGTGTTTTAACAGCACACGTTTTGCATTAAATCTATTTGCAAAGAGAACATGAAAAAAATGGCTGGAAGTATGTGATAGGAGAAGGTTTTAAATGCTATTAAATGAGCCTTGATTCTTGCCAATAAGCATTAGAAAGACAGGAGGTCAGAAAATGTGGTTTCAAGTATGATGCTTTCATCAGAGTGAACTATATATTTTTAATTTTGTCTATATAGTTTTCAGTTTCCTGTTATAAAATAAAATCCTTCTCTGAAATGAAATTAATGTCAAGAATTGTCAAAAAAAAGTCTGTCTCAATTTTTAAATAACAAATTTCTAATTACATGCGGGAAAGTAGAAATCACTTAAAATTTTAAGGTTAAAATTGAATATGAAAATATATATCTGTAAAGATTTTTTTGGTAAATTTGATATAGTCTAGTTTTCATTATGTTTGCTATCTGTTTTTTCATTCGTGTTTTTATTTCACATGTACCTGATGCTGTTTTTAAAAAATAATTTTGCATGCATGCATATAAGAATTTAAATTACTTCTCTGTATTTTACACTTTATTTTTACATACAGGTTCATTATATTTCCAGATTAGACACCATCTCTATTATTCACATGAGCATATTGGCCAGGAATTGTTTCAGGGATTTTTCTAACCCACTAAACATAGTGTAATAAGAATATTGGAACCACTTGCATATTATTCCTAATTTACTATTACAGCTGACTATTTCTTTTCTATTAGGACTTAATTCATATGCTGAGCTTTATGTTTTACATATAATGTTTCTATACCGAGAAGTAAATTTTACTTTCATTTCATTTAAATTATTGTATATTTCAAGATAACATTGATTTTGAAGTGAGGAAAAAACCAGTAGTGGGTTTAAGTATAAATATAATTTTTTATTATGGCAAAAACCATAAACCATTTACCACCTTAACCAGTTTGAAAGTGTGCGTTTCAGTACTGTTTAGTATTTTCACATTGTTGTGAAACAGATGTCCTGAACATTTTCATCTGAGAAATCTGAAACTCTGTACCCGTTAAACAATTCCCCTTTTCTGCATTTCCCCAGGCCCTGGCAGCCACCATTCTACTTTCTCTTTCTATGAGTTGGACTACTTTAGATAACTCATGTAAATGGAATCATAGAGTAAATATAGTTTTTTGTGACTTCTTATTTCACTTAGCATAATGTTCTCAAATTTAATCCATGTTGTAGTACGTGACAGGATTTCCTTCATTTTTAAGACTGAATACTATTCCATTGTATATATGCACACCACATTTTGTTTATTCATTCATCCATCAATACATATTTGGGTTGTTTTCACCTCTTGGCTATCATGAATAATGCTGCTATAAACATGAGTCTGAAAATAGCTCTTCAACACCATACCTTAAACTATTTTGTATGTGTAGCCAGATAAAAGATTGTTGGATCATGTGATAGTTCTATTTTTAATATTTAATGGAAACTCCAAATTGATTTCCACAGGGGTTGCACCATTTTACAATATCCTCAACAGAGCACAGAGGTCCAATTTCCACCCGCATCCTTGCCAACAATTCTTATTTTCTGTTTTTTGGATAGTAGCCAGCCTAATGATGTGAGGTGATATCTCATTATGGTTTTGATTTTCATTTGTCTAATAATTAGTGATGTTGAAAATCTTTTCATATGTTTTTTGACCATTTTTATATTATCTTTGGGAAAATGTCTACTCAAGTCCTTTGTCCATTTTACAATTGGATTATGTGATTAATTATTTTGCCATAACAATTCTTCATATATTCTGGAAATTAACTCCTTTCAGATATATGCTTTGAAAATATTTTCCCCCATTCAGTAAGTTGCTTTTTAATCTATTTTGTTCTTTGTTGCACAGAAGTTTTTAATTTTCATGGAGTCTCATTTGTCTATTTTTGCTTGTTGCCTTGCTTTTGGTGTGATATTAAAAAATCATTGTTGAGTACAATGTCATGAAGTTTTTCTTTAAGTTTTCTTCTAGGAGTTTTATAGTTTTAGGTCTTATGTTTCGGTCTTATCTAATTTGAGTTAATTTTTATATATGGTATAAAATAAAGCTCCAATTTCACTCTTTTGCAACACAGCTATTCAATTTTTCCAATGAGATTTGCCAAAGAGACTGCTGAAGAGATCATTTGACTATATACAGGAGGGTTTCTTTCTGGGTTTTTTATTCTTTTGTTTCTATTTGTCTATAACTATGCTGGTATCACATACTTTTCATTACTGTAGCTTTCTAACATGTTTGTAATATTTTATGCTTTTAATATGTTTAGAAATAAGAAAGTGTGCGTCCTCCAATTTTATTCTTTTTCAAACTTGTTTTGTCTATTGGGGGGAGTCTCGAGATTCCATATACATTTTTGGATGAATTTTTCTGCTTCTGCAAAAAATACGCTTGAGATTTTGATAGGGATTACATTGATTTTGTAGATCATTTTGGGCAATATGGACAATGTAAAACATATTAAGTCAATATCCAATATATATATAGGCTGCTTTTCCATGTATTTGTGCCTTTTAAAATTTCTTTCAGTAATGTTTATTTCATTGTAAAAGTTTTTCACCTTCTTGGTTAGGTTTATTTCTGAGTATTTTATTCATTTGATGTTATTGTAAGTAGAATTAATTTATTTTCTAGATGGTTCATTATTGAGTGTATAGAGGTGCAACTAGCTTTTGCATATTGATTTTGCAGCCCTGCAACTTTGCTGAATAATTTATTTGGTCTAACAACTTCTCCATGGAATCTTTAGGGTTTTCTGCATATAATAACATGTCATCTATGAACAGAGATAATTTTACATCTTCCTAAATGTACTTGATTTTAACACAAAATTTAAAATTAGATGAATTTCACACATTGCTTTTGGTAACATAATTGCAATGGCCCTATTAAGTCTAAAAAATAAAATAAAAATACACTTGAAAATATACCATCATGAATACTGGTGAGCTAGTTTATGTAATTAGTTTCTAGTTTCAAGATTCATCCTCTAATCTTTCAACTGCCTTAACCAGACTTTTTGTTACTAGTTTATCTATTACCCAAAACAATGTTTTAATCTGTGTGTGCTTAATGGTTACTGATTTTCATTTACATGTCTTAGATTATTCAGTATTCAAAAAACAGTTAAAAAGAATCATTGAACAACAGTAATTCTGACAAAATAAAGACAACCACTACATATATACCTTTTAAGAGTAGTATTAATTGCTGTCTCTCTAAAATGTTAATCACGTGTCAGTGAGACCAGTATGCTATCATCTTTCTCATGGCCCCAATTATATATTCATAATATCTCTGATTTATATGTATGACACAGTTTTATTAATATGCTTCATTATAAACAAAAAATGGATCAATATACCACTATATGAACAAAATGAAAGCATTTATACATGGCTAGATATTTATTTACTTCTTTCCAAACCATAAAGCCTGTGAAAGATTTGGGCAGTTGTTTAAATATAGAAATAACTTGTTTTATTGATTTTCACTTTATGATTGTTGGCTTAAGTTAATTCATCATTACTGATGGGGGTTAGACTAATCCATAAGATCACTTCAACATAAAAAATATGTAATATGTACTCTCATGACCCATGATTAAGAAGATGTTATCTATGGAATATTGGTTATACTAGATGAATCTAACAGGCTACATATATTGAAAGTTTCAAATATTACATTTAATAGAGCAAAAGCATGAAGTCAAATAATAATAAATTATTTCTTCAACATATGGTAGTTTTAAGTTACATTGTAATACCTTTCTTAAATATTTTTAAAATAAAATTTCTTGAAAAAAATTCCTCTCATTGGTCTCACCTACTTATTTATATCTGAAAATAAAAGTACCACAACTGTTGGGAAATTAAAATAATCAGATACAGATTATAGTCTACAGCAGGGATCCCCAGTCCCAATACTGGTCCATGGCCTGTTAGAAACTCGGTTGCATAGCAGGAGGTGAGTGGCAGGCAGGTGAGCATCACTACCTGAGCTCTGCCTCCTGTCACATCAGTGGAGGTGTTAGATTCTCATAGGAGTGCAAACCCTATTGTGAACTGTGCATGTGAAGGATCTAGGTTGTGATCTCCTTATGAGAATCTAATGCATGATGGTCTGAGGTGGAACAGTTTCATCTCAAAACCATTTCATTTCACACCCATGTGGAAAAATTGTCTTCCACAAAACCTACCCTGGTACCAAACAAGTCAGAGACCACCGGTCTACAGAATAAAAATGCCAAGTCTATTTTACATGAATCATCTCTTTTTTACTCAAACGTTGACTTTACCCAAAATATTTAAATTGACTTTCAAAGCCCTAATTTTTTTTCAGTAACATATGGATGAAAGCATTATTCCTAATAATTTATTTCAAATTAACAACAAGAACAACAACTTAACGTGTATGACAATGGTGAGCTTACAGACAATCCAAGAAACCTTAGCAACAGATTCTGTCAATATTCACATGCACTCTGACAGTTCTATCAAAATTGAACTCTAAATACATATATATGTTCCCAAATAGTGTCTGTGTTTTTATTTTACTTGAAAATTTTGTACATTAGGCAGATAAATTCTTTGAATGTATGACACGAGTCAGAGCATGTTTAATAGCATTACATTGTTCTAATTTCATACATTATTGCACCACAGACTGAAAAAGGAAGCACAGCACAGACACTTATGTACCCATTCTCTGGCCCCATTTTTGTAAAACTATGGTGATTGATTTCCACGGACTGTAGTGTTCAATGATACATTCATATATTCATTCATTCACCCAGTATTCATGTGATAAGCACATATTAAACATCTGTAAAATGCTGGGAAATACAGAAAGCTTCTTGGTTTTAAAACAAAAACAAAAAAATACATATGCTCTAACTTTGAAGAGTTTAATGATAGAGAGAGGTGAGGAAAGAATTTATCAAACCATTTGTATTAATTACAATACAGAGATTTATATTGGATAAATAAGGAAAACAAAGGACAAGGTGTTAGTGTTATCTGATGGTGAAAGGAAGATAACAAGATCAAGGGAAAATGGTAGATGACTCAGAGGCATGGAACAGCATGCTTTTCTGGAGGAACTCTAAATGGATAGACATGGAACTGAGAGTGTGGAATGGGAGGAGAGGGTGACCTAGAGTATAAGTTACCAGCAGAAGAGATATAATTGAGACAGCAAGTTTATGGAGGGTCTTACATGCTATAAAAGTATCTCACAGGTGAAGATACTATTTTACACATTGCTAAGAATACACTATGAGTAGATTTATACAGCTCTATGGCAGCAAAGGATTTGAAGTGGCTTAAAAAACTAAGGTGGCAAAAAAAGAATACAATGAATAGTTGAGGCAATCAGAGGAAAAGTAGTAACATAATAAAGCCAGGACTAAGCTGGCAAACAGCAATGTGTAATAGATTTCCTATGTACAATTACTAGGCAAGAGGGCCAAATTTGATTCTGAGCTTACTGAATGCAAAGTAGAAAAATAAAGGGAGATACTAGCATGATTTCTACTATTCATGAGAAAAAGTTACTTAGATAAAAACTAGCAAAGAAAAGGCAGTTGGTTTCAAGATTTCAAGGGCAAAGAAGTAAGCAAACAGACAGCTATTAAGGAAAGGTTTTTAAAAAATATCTGAAAGCAATGCCTCTTCTGGGTCTTCATGTAAAAGATACTGTGTGGTACACTGTAGGATATTCTCAACACCATCTGCATAATAGATCCAATGACAAATTTGTATTTTTTAAAATTATTTTTCATGTCCTTGAGTGGAAGCTGGTAGCCTAAAGCCAAAACTTAATTTAATAAAAACAATTAGAGGAGAAAAGCCCAAATGGTGCAATCCAAATCCAGAGGTAATAGTCTAGACAGATTCAAGAATAAAGTTGAGACTATCACATGGAATGGCTGAGCTAACTGATTATAGTGGTGAATCACCAGATTTAGAGCAAATTCCTTATAACCTGGAAGATCCAGTGTTTGTGATGTAGTACCATTTATCATTGATTAATGTCATTTATGCTTCATCCAGTGGACCATCAAGACTTCGTTCTAGAAATAAAAGTCACCAAATCCCCATTCTTCTAAACTCTTACAAAAGAAATATAAAAATTTCTGGCCAGGCACAGTGGCTCACACCTGTAATTCCAGCACTTTGGGAGGCTGAGGCGGTCAGATTGCCTGAGCACAGAAGTTTGCGACCAGCCTGAGCAGCACTGTGAAACCCTGTTTCTACTAAAACACAAAAAATTAGCCGCACATGGTTGCACAAGCTTGTATTCCCAAATCCTTGAGAGACTGAGGCAGGAGAATCCCACGAACCTGGGAGGCAGAGGTTGCAGTGAGCTGATCTTGTGCCACTGTACTCCAGTCTGGGTGATGGGGAGACTCCATCTCAAAAAAAAAGAAATTCTAATATTTTATCTACTTCCATCAGTATAAAAGGAGACAGTATCTTGCTAAGTAGGAACAAACTATGACCTCCATTGCAATCTCGTTACCATGTGAATTTTTCCTCATAAAATGCCACAACCTTGAAGCAACCCAATTCTAAATACTCAGAGGGAAAAAAAAAAGCATGTAGGATTTAAAAACAGTACCAAAAAGTTTTAGTATAATGAAAGTGTTGAAAATTAAGACTATCACCATGGATTAAAAGTACAAGCCTACTTGTTTATTCCATTTTTCAATCTATCACTCCTAGAGATTATGCCAAGTGCTGTGATGTTGGTATGAATTGACAGATACTAAACTTACATTTTATAGGAGGGGACAGGGAGTAAACAAACAACTCTACCCCCCTCACCCCCCCCAAAAAAAACAAAATAATCATAAACCTGACAATGGCTATGGGAAAAGTGCTGATTATCAGCACAGCCAAATAAATCTTATATTAGAATATTGAAGGATGTGTCATCCTTCCTGAGTCATGATATAAATTGCAGTGGTGTTTTTTGAATAAAGATTCTTGAGTCATGATATCAATTGCACCGGTATTTTTTCTAGACTATATTTCATTTCAGACCAAGCCTAATTTTGTTCAAACCAGAAAACCTGCAGGTCTGTGGTAATTTGCATGACTGAAAAAGAGACTTTCATTATCTCTTTGAGCATGATAGAAAAAAAAATTCAGCTGAAATTGTTCTCTTGGAGGTTGCTTCAGGCCAAACAGGCAATAATAAGGTAATAAATAAGACTTTATGTGAGTCCGTGGAAAGAACTTATTGAAAGATGACTATATTCCACTCCAAAACTATTCTCCTAGGTAGTTTGGCACAGCAGAATTTCAGAAATTAGAAGATGATTGCTCTGATGTGAGAGTTGGCTGTACCTGTGACGTAGTCTATTGTAAGTAAATAAAGTGAGACGTGAATTCATGTCTTTAAACATATTTCTTCTCCTTTACCTTGCTCTTAATATAATTCTTCAGTGAACATAATTATTGATTTAAGCTTTATTTTACTAAATAACACACCTACTCAGTGTTCTGGCACCAGTATAGGTCTGCTTATTTTCAAAGCTAACTAATGAAAAGTTCAGTCTCTGGAAAAAAATGAATCTATGATTTCTCTTTTGCATGTGAATTCCACTAGCAACAGGAGGGCTTGCTTCCTGATTTATTATGTATGAGGCCATTTTGTTCTTGTAGTACACATGAAGGAGCATTTTCTGTGCTTCATAATTGAGCAATAAGACATCAACAGCAAGCGCCTTCCTCTGACTCCATGGAATATTTACAAGAATGAAGGCTGAAGTGCAAGTGATTTCAATCATCAGAACAGTGCAATAATCTCAAAGAAAAAAAAAATACTTGTAACTCCTAATGCTATTAAAAACCGAAATTGTAAAAATGAAAACATCTGCAACTACTGGATGCATTCACTAGGTATTATTAATTTGGGGATGCTATTCTTAGCAAATCAGAAAATTCCATTTGTGCTAAGAGTTCTGAAACTATTCCACAATGAGAAGTTACTTATTTTTCTATTGACATTTTCTAAGAAAATGGCTTATTCCTGCAGTTCACTTGATAGTAAAACTGTACAAATATTTCTCAGGAGAATCCAGTTACTTCGAACAAGGAAGAAAGTCTCAATGATTATTTGCTTGTTTCCAGATTTGGAAACTTAAAAATGAGACTCTATCTCTGTTAGAAAACATGCCTTTTAGGAGCTGAACACATGGAGGTTCCTGGAGGGTCGTGAGTGCAGGCAGGGTATGGAAGCTCCGTGATTCCTTTCTTATGCCTCACCCTATGCGTCTTTTCATCTGTATCCTTTGAAATATCCTTTATAATAAACCAGTAAGCCTGTTTTCCTGAGTTCTGTTAGCAGTTCCAGCAAATTAATAGAACCCAAAATGGGGCTGTGGGAATTCCAACTTGAAGCCAGTCCATTTCAGGTTCGGGCGGCCTGGACTTTGTGACTGGTGTATGTGTGGGATTTGGGGGCCATTTGTGGGGACTGGGCTCTGAAGCCATATCTACCTCCAGGCAGATAGTGTTGGAATTGAATTGGAGGGCATGGTGCTGGTGTCTGCTGCCTGGTGCATGGAGAAAAAACCCTACAAATTGGTCATAGAAGTCTTCTGTGTTGATGATTGTTGTAGTGGTATGAGAGCAGAGGGAAAACACAGTTTGACAGAGTTTTTTTTCTGACATACTGGGTGGTAGTGGTGGGATATGCTTGACTGGCCCAAGTTCACAGAAACATCTGGTTTGGGAAGAGAAAAGATAAAAGGGTGAAAGGATGAAGAAACATTGATTCCTACGTGGCCACATGTTCATCCATTGTATAAAGCCACAGCTGGGTTGAGATCAGCTACTAAAGGTAAAAGCTACCAGTGGAATTTAAAGATGAACCTAACTTCCAGTGAATTGGTTCACTGAACATATAAGAAAATGCAAACTATGCAAAAAAAGCAAAATATTCAATCCCTTGGCTATTGCTATGTATAATAGCTAAAATGAAACTAACAAAGACTGATGGGTTGGGCCTTGAAGCTGTATCGCTGGATCAAGATCAGATGTGAGTTTGTCTGAGCTCAGGCCACTAGCCTCAATTCCACCCACAGTGGACAAAATTATACCAGGACAACAGTAACTACCTCTGAGACCTGTGGTTACCAAGAATGTAGTCAATGTGGTAGAAGGGCTAAATCAAGTACTATGGTTTGGATTTGGGTCCCAGCCCACATCTCATGGCCCCAGTTGTAATCCCCAATGTTGGAGGAGGGGCTTAATGGGAGGCGATTGGATCATGGGGTAGATTTCTCCCTTGCTGTTCTCATGATAGTGAGTTTTCATGAAATCTGGTTGTTTAAAAGTGTTTAGCACCTCCTGCTTCACTCTTGTCCTCCTGTTCTGGCTATGTAAGATGTGTCTGCTTCCCCTTCATGTTATTCCATGATTGAAGGTTTCCTGAGGCCTCCCTAGCCATTCTTCCTGTATTGCCTGTGGAACCATGAGCCAATTAAATCTTTTTTCTTTATAAATTACACAGTCTCAGGTATTTCTTCATAGCAATGAAAGAACAGACTAATACAGAAGATGGGTACCAAGGAATGCAGCACTGCTGTAAAGACACCTGAAAATGTTGAAGGGACTTTAGGACTGGCCAACACCCAGAGGTTGGAACAGTTTGGAGGGCTTGGAAGAACACACGAAAATGAGGGAAAGTTTGAAACTTCCTAGAGACTTGACTTGTTAAATTGTTGTGACCAAAATGCTGGTAGTGATATGGGAACTGTAATAATGTTCACTCTTGCTATGCTTTAGTAAAAAGACTGGTGGCATTGTGCACCTGCTCTAGGGATCTGTAAAACTTTGAACTTGAGACAGATGATTTAGGGTATCTGAAGAAAGAAATTTCTAAGCAGCAAAATGTTCCAAATGTAGCCTGGATGCTTTTAGCAGCCTAAGCTTCAATTTGTGAGCAAAGAGATGATGTAAAACTGGAACTTATATTTAAAAGGGAAGAAGAATTTGAATGTTTGGAAAATTTGCAGCTCAGCCATGTGGTAGAAAAGAAAAAAAAAAAAACATTTTCTTGGGAGAAATTCAAGCCTACTGCAGAAATTTGCATAAGAAAGGAGAATCCAAAGGTTGACAGCCTAGATAATGGGGAAAATGCCTCAAAGGCATTTCAGAGACATTTTGGAGGCACCTGCCATCAGAAGTCCAGAGGTCTAGGACGGAGAAATGGTTTCATGGGCCAGGTCCAAGGCCCTGATCATCTGCGTAGCCTTGGAACATGGTGCCCTTTACTGTGTCCATTCCAGCTTCAGCCATGGCTAAAGTGGCCCAAGGTACAGCTCAGGTCACTGCTCCAGAGGGTGTAAGTCGTTAGCCTTGCTGATTTCCATGTAATGCCAAGCCCGTGGGTATAAAGAAGACAAGAGTCAAGGCTTCAGAGCCTCTGCCTAGATCTCAGAGGATGTATGAAAAGATCATCAGGTGGAAGTCTGATGCAGGCATGGAGCTCTCATGAAGAACCTACACCAGGACAGTGTGGAAAAAAAGAAATGTGGTATTGGAGCCCCCAAACAGAGTCCCCGGTGGGGCACTGTCTGTTGAAGCTGTGAGAAGAGAGCCAACATCCTCCAGATCCCAGAATGATAGATCCACCCACAGCTTGCACCATGTACCTGGAAAAGTTGCAGGCACTAAATGCCAACCCTAGAAAGTAGCCATGGGAAGTGAGCCCTGCCCAAGGCCTTGGGAGCTTACCTCTTGCATCAGTGTGGCCTGGATGTGAGACATGGAGTCAGTGGAGATTATTTTGGAGCTTTAAGACTTAATGACTGACCTGCTGGGTTTTGGACTTGCACAGGTCTGTAGCTTCTCTCATTTGTCTGCTTTCTCCCTTTTGGAATATGTGCATTTATCCAATGCTAGTACCACCATGGTATCTTGGAAGTAACTATCTTGTTTTTTATTTTACAGATTCATAGGCAGAAGAGACTTGTCTTGTCTCAGATAAGACTTTGAACTGTGGATTTTGAGTTAAGGCTGAAATAAGTTAAGACTTGAGACACTGTTTAGAAGGTGTGATTGTATTTTACAAGATGAGAAGGACATGATATTTGAGAAGAGCTAGAATAATATGGTTTAAATTTGTGTTCCTATTCAAATCCCATGACCTCAGTTATAACCACCAATGTTCAAGGAGGGGCCTGGTGAGATGTGATTGGATCATGGAGGTATATTTCCCATTTGCTGTTCTCATGATAGTAAGTTCTCATGAGATCTGGTTGTTTAAAAGTGTGTAGCAACTCCCCTTTCATTATCTTACTTCTGCTCTAGCCATGTAAGATGTACCGGCTTCCCCTTCCCTTTCCACCGTGATTGAAAGTGTCCTGAGTCCTCCTGACCTGTGCTTCCTGTACATCCTATAGAACCATGTGCAAATTAAACCTTTTTTCTTTATAAGTTACCAAGTCTCAGGTATTTCTTTATAGACGTGCAAGAGCATACTAATACACCCAGTAACCCAAGAGCAAACTAATATACCCAGAGGGTATAGAGTGAAGGAAGTATTTCATTTTATAGATTAGTATCATCAGCTTTCTAAACAACTTTTACTAAGATGAATTATGAGAGTGAATTATTCAGGGACGGTATCTTTGGTTTCAAATGATGCCGAGTAGAAGAGCACATTTGGGTTGATGCAGAACCCAGAGCTCACTATTGAACAATGGGTATATATGATCCAGACGTACAGGAGGTTGTTAGTCTCCATGGAGTATTCACTGGGGCTTTTGGTAAAAGCCTGTCAGCACCTCCCAGAAATGAGTACTGAGGTTTTGAAGTAGAGATTTTCCACTGGATGTGCACTTATGGCCTTGGCATGGGATATTGACCGAAACTGCATTTATAGCTGAAGTATATTAAATAATTTTGACACCTGAATACTAGTGCCGTCTTAGATGTGAGAGAAATGTTTTAATGGGATTGGCAGTGCCCAGAAGTGTTCCATAAGACAATGGCAATGGTTTATACAGAAGCATGCTACCCAGGAAATGCAACGAGGGGACACTCACAAGCTAGAATCTTTAACCCTCAGATTGACTCTGAAACTGTGTGAAGTGCTTCTGGATCTTATCGACACGTGGACAATGCACTATGAAGAGCTCTCAGTTGACCAACAAGGAGCTGCTTGGTTTATAGATGGCAGTTCCAAAGGAAATGAACAACATTCTCTTTGGAAGGTTGCTATTTTGATCAAAGAAGGTAAAAACAGATTAGCTTTATGGGGCAAATTGCTTACTATTTTTGAACTGAAGAATTAAAAAATGGTCGAAGTCCCTGTGTTTGGGTTTTTACTGAATCATGGATAGTGACCAATGGTCTGGCCATACACTCAGGCAAGTGGACAATGGAAACCAGGCTTATTAAAAAGATACTTAAAAGGTGCACAGCCCTATGGAAGTTTGAGGGGTGCATTAGAGTAGAACAAGTCAGTGCCCATCAGAAAAACTCTCTCAGGTTCAGAAGGTGACAGGAATTGACAAGAAAATAGCCCTATGTGCTCCCCTGAGGTGGCCACCTGTGTCCATAAAATGAGTGAGTGAATGAATATGGAGCTACTGCAGCAGCAGAGATGGGCCGAATCAAGACATGTTTCTTTTCTAACCTCTCAGGCATATAATGCCAGTAAGAACTGTTTTCCTTCTCAGCAGGAGAGGCAGAGAATGCTGATGTCTATAGGGAAGATTCCCTAGTGGGAAAGCCCTGAACACAGCTTGCAAGTGAGGCTGAGGCCAGTAGCTCTGAGGGGCTACAAATGGCTCTTGACAGGAATAGGCACTGATTACGGACTGGATTTGCTTACCCAGTAGAAGATGAAAATGCTTAGAGAGCTATTAAAAAAAATGAAACAAATGTTGCATGAATTTGGATGGGCTACCATTGTTTCCTTTTCTCATTTTTTTTTTGAGATGGGGTCTTGCTCTGTTGCCCAGGCTGGAGGGCAGTGGTGTGATCTCGGCTCACTGCAACCTCTGCCTTCCTGCTTCAGCCTTCTGAATAGTTGGAATCACGCTGCTCACCACCACACCCAGCTAATTTTTGTATTTTTAGTAGAGATGGAATTTCACCATGTCAGTCAGGCTGGTCTCAAACTCCTGACATCAGGTGATCTGCCTGCCTCAGCCTCCCAAAGTGCTGAGATTACAGGCATGAGCCACTGCACCCAGCCCATTATTTCCTTCATGGAACACACAACCCATGTGTAATGTCCAACAGTGGGCAGAGAGATACCCTCCTTAGAGTAAAAGTTTGATAGAGAAGTAGAATGGGGCAATTGAAACATTGCTTGTCTAAAGGAGAGATTAAGGCATGAAGGGTGGGTTATATGCCTTCACTAGTGTGTGCTCACACTCAGTGTGACTGGGACTGCTGTCCTCGCTAGATTTTTCTCTGTTTTCCTGGGTCATCTGAGAAAGAGGGGTGGTGAAGATGGTGGTATGCCTATACAATTCTCACCAAGGGAGGAGTAAACTGGTATAATGACTATAATTATTTTTTCTTTCAATTCACCTAAAAAAATTATTTTATTCCCTACCTGATGCAGTGGTCCTTAGGACCAGGGCTGCAACTACCAATGCTGGAAGCAGAGATGATTTCTAAGCAACAAACTGTAACTATGTTTTTAAACCTTATGTCAGAATTTCTAAGGGCCTGATGGGTTGTGCCTGTACCCCATCTAGCAAAATTGGGACTAAGAATGAACACAGCTATATTTCCTGGTGGTAAAAACAATTCACTGGTTCTGCTCCTCTGTAACTTTATCTTATCTGAATGGGAGTGGACCAGGGAGAAGAAACTTGGCATAATTGACAGCTGCCTGCAATCTAGACCAGCACAGTGGTGATTCTAAAGTCCCTTCCAAAACTGAAAACATTAGGTTGGGTATTAATGGAGAGAAGGAGAAATAGTAGATGAGTGTAAAGAAGTGAATAAATAGGTTATAAATTGAGAGAAATCGAACATTACATTAATACTTTGAAAGAGGCTCAGAGCAAGCAATGACATTATTTCTTAGCTCCATTATTTCAGACACTGGAAATGGTAAAACTGTATTTGCTAAGACCACTCTACTTTCAGAACCTGACAAGATTGAAAGGAACCCTGCAAACCTGAGTTGCCTCACCCTGGGAGGCATTCATACAGTATGATGAAATGAACTCATTATTAATGATTATATACATCCTTTTGATATAAGGGATCTGTGTGGGAAACCAGGCATGGCCTGTGGTGGTATAATATATATTATTCATATATCTGCATATACTTTGTCCACAGTTCTTGGCTCATAACTCCTATAGTCCTTGCTAAAGACTTTCCTTATAATGCTGGGCGTGTTAGGCCTCAGGAAACAGAATCTCTCTTCTGCCCTCCTTTCACCTGCCTCAAGGTGGAACTCTATTCTTCACCTACCTTTCTCATTGTGGATTTTAAGACTCTTCCCTTGAGACAGTCCCACCGTATACTCTGGGGGATGAAATGCTGATTTTATGAAGCTTCCATAAAAATCCAAGAGGACAGGCTTAGGAGGGCTTCTGGATAGCCGAACACATGGAATGTTCTGGAAGGTGGTGTGCCAAAAGAAGCTCCAGGCCCCTTTCCCCATATCTCCCCATACAGAGCTCTCAATCGGTATTTTTTGTCATATCTTTTAGAATAAAACAGTAATCATAAAACACAAAAACCAAACCAAACAAAACACTCATTTTAAATCCCCCCTGAGCTGCAAAAGTTCATAATTTTTGTTACTGTTTAAGTAATATATGTAAATGGAATAACATTTGGTTCTACTACATGCGATTATTATTAGCAGGCATAGTATTGGGCAGAAATCTGTAGCTGGGTCTCCTTATTGACACTGAAATCACTTCAATGCAAATGCTTCAAAATACTTAAAAAATGTAAAGAAAAATTCTGAAATAATTGCAATGTGGTTCAAAAGATAAAACCAAGAGAGAAAACCAAGGATTTTACTGCTAACTTTCAAGAAAAATTTTTTTATCTGTTTTATTTTTTTAAATTAGCTGCATAGTTGTTAGGGAAGGTGATAGTTGCACAGAGGATAGTAAACTATTTTGCAGAACCAGAGATGTATACAATCAAGAGAACCTGATCATCATCATCACTACATTACATTGTTGGCCTTAATCATAACTCTACTAAGTCCAAAGGAGGTTGGAGGCCCTAAGAAGCAGTCAACCTTTCCAGGAAAGACTGGGGGTAATTTTTTTCTCAATCTGAACACAGAAACTTATACATGATGCCTGTAAAGACCATTGAAGTCATAATTCTTACATAAGAAGCTGAGGCATAAACTCTAATCTTTAACATTTGCAAGACCTTGTACAAGAGAGGAAGGAGAGGTCCACATATATGTAAATCTTTAAGAATCATGAACTGAGCCACAGATTTTAAGTAAAATTTAAGTAAGCATGTTCTTTCCTTGACAATTAACCTATAATGTCAAAATAACATTTGAAAACCTATGGGTTTACAATGAACAAAACTTGGTAAAATATTTTGAACAACTGAATTTAATCATTATTACATGTCTGAGTATTTTTATTGTATTTGAATAAGCAATGAAATAAAGACATGTAAGTTATATTTTTGTTTTATAGTTTTCATTAAATTTGTGTCAAAAGTTAGAAAGTTTCAGTTATGCAGGATGAATAAACTCTGGAGGTCTAGCATACAATATGTGAACTGTAGTTAATGATGATGTATTGTATACTTGATATTTGCTAAACAGGTAGATCTTCAGTGTACTCACCACAATAAAATAAAAACTATGTAAGATGACAGATATGTTAACTAGCTTGATTGTGGTGAGTGTTTCACAATATATACCTATATTAAAACACCTTAAATATCTACAATTTCTATTAGCCAATTATATCCCAATAAAGTTGAGAAATATTTTGGTGTTTTTGTTTTAATTTCAGAAAAATCAAAATTTCTGTTTTCTTAATTAAAAATTTCATGTAACTTGTTCTCTGTTGCAAGTAATCCTGAATTAGAACACTTTTTTGAGTGATTTTAGTTCTTAGGTAGCTCTTTAACATTAATTTCAGCATGGCGAAACGTGACTCTCCTGAGACAGTGGCAACTGGAAGTGTCAATAAACAACATAGTCATACTTGGACAGGAAATGAGAAATTCATTTTAAAAATTATGTGCAAACATTGTAATGAGCTTATACATCATAAATTCATTACCAAAACCACAAAATATCCTAATTTCTTCATATAATTTTCAAGTCACTTAAGAATCATGAAGTATTTCTGAAATTCTTTCATATTTTTAATGCTTGAATATTATAAAGAAAATTTTAAAAGAAGTATGATGAACACTTTGATAAAGGCTCTCTTCAGTCAGGAATATACATTCATATATATAATGGCAAAAAAAGGGAGTGTATATAGTAATTAGTTTTAACATTACTTCTCTGAAAATTTTCTTTTCCATAGATACAAAAATGTTTTTGTTTCCTTGCTCTATTTTCTTTATATTTGAAAGTCAATTTTGCCCCATATTCCTCTTTTTTTCTGAAAACAATCTCTATATTTACAATATTTTACAATTATTTAAAAAATTATTTTAAATACAATAGACAAATGTAAATATGTTCTTTTATGTTTTTACTAATATTGATAGCAAACAAAAGTTCATATCCAGTTACTAGGTACGGAAAAAATGAAAATGAGCATAATTTACAGTTAACAGAAATTCGAATATCCTTTTGGCTTAAGAATCATTTGCCACTTTAGCAACTTTTCTTATGCATTTTGATAAACTTAATCAAATTGCTTTAACAGCATTTAGTTGACATTTATATTTAGTGTCTGAGAGTGCCTGGAAGTCCAAGTTTGATATATGTTTCATTCATCAAGATACTTCATCTTTGGGCTGATTCAGAATATATAATATTTAATCTATAAATTGTTCCAAAAAGTGTCATCTATATAGGCACAATGGAGGTCATGTCTCCTTGAAGAAAATTTAGACTAAGTAATACATATGACCCTACACACACACACACACACACACACACACACACACACTGCACTTCTGGATTTGGAACTGAACCAAGTAAATGCCAATGCCATAAGATTATTCTTTACAATATTTTAAAATACTGTAAATGTTGCTGAAGTTTTAAATTTATCTTTAAATTAAATTTTTATTAGATATAGATTAAAATAGTTTTTATTTCTAACATTCAATATTCATCCAGGTACCAATTTAAAGATTGCAGTGATTCTTCATGCATGTTGCATCTAGAATTACATAAGAATAATATAAATAATAATACTAAACATTTTTTAGCCATCATGTCCTATTATTAAAAATGTGCATTAATTTGTTATACCTCTAGAACCATAAAAGAGAGGTAAAGAAAATGGATACTTGGCACAGCTAGAAAATAACACTTCTTTATGGAGGATGCTACTGCATTCATGCTCTCTGAGAAGAATTTGACAAATTACTCTGCACTATTACTAAAGTCCTCCCCACCCTCTGAAGCAGTGTCTATCTCTCACATTGACAGTGGCACAAACTGCGCGTGTTTCCCTCATTTGGATATTGTGGTCTTGTGTCCAAGATACAGAGAAAGAGAAGCGGCAAAGTGCTTTCTGGGCTTCTTTTAGGTATTTAAGACCCTCTGATGCTAGTGATCAAGGAGAAAGTCAGAAAACAAAACTGCCTAGGAAAGGGGATTTAATTGCTCAAGATGTTTCACAGCCAATTAGCAATAAAGCCAAGTGTAGTACTATGGTTTCCTAATTCCCTGTATAGAATTTTTTAATTAACCTTTTAATTTTCTGTGAAAAGCCTGTAAAAAGTTATTTTAGTAAACCTTCCTAATTTTATTATCATTCGAAGAAAGCATGAGAGTTATGATAAATCATACAGTGACTTTGTCTAAATAAACTCTATAGTAAACTGCATGCTATAGCTCTGAAAAACCAAGGTAATAGAGTAATAAAAGTTGGCATTTGATATTTTTGTGACATTTCATGCTTTTTTTTTTTTTTTGGTTTTGAAACAGGGTCTTACTCCGTTGCCCAGGGGTGGAGTGCAGTGGCACAATCTCCGCTCACTGCAACCCCACCTCCTGTTCAAGTGATTCTCTGATCTCATCCTCCCAAGCAGCCAAGATTACAGGTGCATGCCACCACGTCCAGCTAATTTTTGTATTTTTAGTTGAGGTAGGGTTTCATGATGTAGGCCAGGTTGGTCTCTAACTCCTGATCTCAAGTAATCCACCTGCTTCAGCCCAAAGTGCTGGGATTACAGGCACGAGCCACTGCACCAAGCCACATTTCATACTATTAGCTAGATAAATCTAAAGAAATGTATGGGAATTTGAAAGACTAGTGAATTCAGAGTCAAGAAGCCTTGATTTTAATCTTAGCTCTATAATGGGCTACACATTGTAGTTTCTCTTAGGCAAAACAAATAAATAAGAAAACATGAAATCTTTAATCTTTTTTTAGCTCTATGAGTTGATTCATAATAAATTTAACAAGTAAGTATAAGGAAGAACAATTATTTTATTGTATTTCATAGGGTTTTCTCTTCAATGAACAGAACAATTTTGCCTCTTATTTCAGAGCTATGATTTCAAAATGAGACACCTCATAGAACGTCATCCACGTTACCTGAGGGCTAGTTAGAAAAGTTAGTACTCAGATCCTATACCAGACGTACTGAATTAGAAACTGGGATGTCACCATCAGTTTTCATTTTATTTCTAGGTGATGTCAATACATACTCAGGTTTAGGAAACACTGCTCCAGAATACTCATTTAGACCTAAAAAAATGTAAAGAGAAAGTGGTAAAATTTTGTGTGAATTAGTTATAGAAACATTTGACAGATGTTAAAGATAGATGCTATAAATTAATTTTGTATAAACAAAATGGGTTAAATGTAACCTTCACAATATGAGAAAAGAATATTGCAAAAGAGGTTTACATTGTTCCATTTGTCACCAACGCAGGTAACAAAATGCGGCAAGGAAAGATAGAGACAAAGAGAGCTTATACTTAGGTACACAAAGAGGACCAGGACTCTCACCATGCTAGGATTAATCAATGAAGGAAGCAGGAGGCAACCATTACTTGCACCATTTTCTTTGTGAAAGGGAGCAATGTTTTTCAGGAAATCAATTTTCAAAAATGAAACAAGAAGCAGTTTGAGAAAAGTCAAGAGCTAAGTGACAAAAGTTCTAAAGAAAAAAGCAGATATCCCAGGACACAGGAGCACACTCTAGCTGATTCCAAGAGCCTGGAAGAATGCCATCTGAATTATTGCTCTTGAATCTCCCTTTTCAGTTTAATTATGAATTTAATCAATAATAGATGCTAGCAACTAACATTGAAATCCATTAAATGCCATGGTACATAAGGTATAGAAAACTCTTTTTACTGCGTGTTTTCAGTTATTTGATGCTAATTAGGAGGCATTTTAATAAAGCTTCCAGTGTCAAAAAAAAACCTATAGGTATGATTATTCACTTACAGGTGAATTGGGTAGATTCTAACTATTTTAGTTCACAGACTGCATGAATAAAATTGCTGTAACAAGGCTTATTTCTTTTCGTGCATGCTGCATGTTATATTAGCATGATAGCTGAGGGAAGAGACAAGTAAGCAAATGTGTTTATGCACTGAAGAGCTAAAGAATAGCCAAAGATATTAAAATAAAGGAGAAATAATGCTTGATAAATGTAAGGAGACTTGAACACACCAAGAGTACACTGATATATTCCATTTACGCAATATCAATTAGAGCCATTTATTTCAAACTTTGTGTTATTGAAAAGTAGGTCAACTTAAAGTCATTCAGAAAGACAAATAAAAAGGGAGGAAAATGCAGTATAAAACATAATAAGGATATATGTAAAATAGATGTATAATTGAATCTTCAACCAAAATGTTACTAGAGGTATTTTGTAGAAAGAACATTTTTCCTTTTGAAAATACACAGAAAAAGAGCAAAATAAATTAAAATTATTCTACAAGTTTCTTTTATTAGTATCAAAGATCCTATCAAACCAGACTCCTTAAAATTAAACTCAAGATTTCTCTGTATCCAAATTACAAGTTAAAACTATTTTATTATTTATTAATGTTAAGATAACTCTGGATCAAATTTATTATGTACTGTTTGGAAAGTAAATTATTAATCAGCTCAGTATATTTGAATTGAGAGTTGTCAAAAGAAAACTTTAGATAAAATAAATTTAAAATAAATTTATTTAAGCAAAGAATGACTTCCAAGTCGGACAGCACTCAAAATTGAAAGAGGTTCAGAAATCTCTGCTCCAGCAACTTGAGCAGTGAGGATTTTTAGGCTGAACATGGAAGCAAATAAATTACTTAATTGGTTATAGCTAGGTGTTTGCTTTACTTATGTGTGGTCTGATTGGAGATCTCTTTTTATATAATCAATTGGCTAGTTGACTAGCTGTGATTGGCTGAGGATCTCTCTCTCCCCTTAAATCAGTTACAAGAAATGCCTCCAAATTAAATTTCAGTTTACTTAAGTATAGGCTTTGAGTACAGAGGCAACCTTTGGCTAATGGCCTTCTTATTTGCTTTGATAGAGTAAAGCATATTGTTAGTAATGATGTTTTCCACCTAAAATATTCATATGCTGATATATATTTATTTTGTAAAAATTCAGAATTCAAATTCATAAAAATAATCAAATTCATTATCAAGCTTTCTACTATCATAATTAGAGACATACAGAAGAAGGATTTCAAGTAATTCCAATTGAAGTACATTTTATCATTGCAATTGTTTTCACATCGAAACAGACATTTAAAATATCAAAGTAATAGCTATAATAAAAATTATTAATTACTTATCTCTGAGAAAATGGTGTGGACTACATTTCAAACTGAAATCTATAAAAACATGGAAAACTTTATATGTTAACTTCAGACCAAAAGCAATGCAATTTCAATGCAATAAGGCAATGGAGAATCATATAGTGAAAATAAGCCATTACTAGGGAACTTGAACCATGACTAAAACATAATCAAAAATGTGTCACTATTAAAATATAAAATATGTCTGTCAGACATCAAACATTAAATGGGTTTTAATATTGCATTATATTACACAGAGACAGCCCACATTACTGATCCTAGTTCTCCATTTGGGATGATGACTTTAGACATAAAAAAAATTATGATTTGAAACATAAAGCAATAACTTTTGCCCCATGACACCAGTATGTGAGGAATTTCTCTTTTTGAGTGCTTTCAAATTCTTTCCTTCCATTTTTTATAGTTATCTCATTTTCTATAATACTTAAATATTAGTTTTATATAAATACATAATATAGATTATCATTTATATTTCATGTAGCCTTTAACAAAAGTCCTTTAATTTTATTAAATATGAATAATAGTTAAATACCACTGATATAACAAATATTTATCGTTACCTCTAATACATCTTGCCTAACTTTCAGTAAATGGACATTCAAATTATGTATTAAAAAGTAAATATACCATATTATAAGAGTTTTATATAATTTGAGATGGAACATAATATGGAGAGTAAGAAAGACAATAGTTGTGGAAACATTAGAGAAATAGTTGATTTGGGCATCAAGATAAGTAAAAGATCAACTAGTAGTCTCCAAACTCCAGAGCAATTGAAGCAACTGTCAAGGATGTCAAAGAAAAAATATGCAAGTGCTTTTCTTCAGGTCTCAGAAATTAAAATAGGTTTGGACAGAGGTCTGCAAATGAATGCATTCAAAAGTTTAAAGGTAGAATCTCTATCTAATTCACTAAATTATTTAGTATTGCAGGTATTGTGGCTGTACTCATGTTTTAAGTTATACAAACACCCATGAAATTAAGACTAGAAGCTGGATTATAAACAAGTAAGCACTTAAAATTGTCATGCTAACCTATGGTCTGAGTAGTGCTGCTAGTAATGTTTGTTAGGCAGTCATATCCAGACTGTGGTGTCTGTTATAAATTAACTTCTGATTTCTCTCATTAGTGACTCAACAAAGAGTGGTATTATGTTCATTTGTTTCATTGTGAGATTTTATTTTTATCAAAATATAAATTTAATAATTATATTTCAGTTTTAGAAATAGAAACAGAGACAATATTGAAGCTAATACAATACAGAAAAATCCAATCAATGCTCTATTCAAGATGGAATACAGATGTTCATATTCCCTTGGAAATGTTCTCAGTTTCACAATAATGTTTAGTCTCTAATTATTCTTGCTCATACCATCAGAAGTTTCTATCTGCAAGAAATTCAAAGATTCTTGGGAAGAACTCAGCAATGTCTTTTCATCTTGGTAAAAGACTGATTTATGAATAAATAAGAGACATTTGTTCTTTCAAAAAGAACCAGAATAAGCATTTTTTTAGTGAAAGTGAAAAACTGAATTACTTACATTTTCTTCAAGACTAATTAGTGTCCAATTTGATGCTTTACACTTTTAAAATATAAATAATATGACACCAAACAGTCAGCTGAATAAGGAGAAAAATATTCCAGTGATCTATGCCTTTTTAACCATGAAATATTTCTTAGTAAATACAAAATATAGACACATTTTAAGGAAATAGCAAAAACATGCTCTATAGTCTGAGAATCCAGGTAAATGTGATGCATATTTCATTTTAAATAGAAAGCTTCACTTTATTTTAGTGATAAAGGAAAGTAAACAAGGTAAGACCCCAAAGAAGCAAGAAGTCTGAAAGCACTACAGAAAATAATGGAGTAAAAGTGCATCTTACTCCATGTCAGCTGCTATAACAGGATATCTGAAATGGGTAATTTATAAAGAACAGGTATTTATTTTTGACAGTTCTGGAGGCTGGGAAGTCTAAGGTCAAGGTACCAGCATCTTGCCATGACTAACTTCTGTTAGTCATGGCGCCAGATCCAGCAGATTTTAATATCTCCCTCCATTATAACCAATATAGTGATTAATTTGGAGCTGATTTAGAATCATATTTTGGGATGTGAACAACAACAACAACAAAATGATTGAATTAAAAAAACATTCTATGGGTTTGTAAGTGGTGTTCTCTTAAGATGATGTACCTGGACAACTGATGATACTCATGGACATATAAATAATCATGTATGGATTTATTATGTCACATATAAATTCATATACTGGACACATATCCATGTACATGGCATATTTCTGTATGAAAGAGAAATCTATGCTTAGCCTTAAGCAAACATTGTTGAATTTCATAGCCTCTTTCTAAGACTCAACAGAATACAAATGATGAATATGAAAATAATTAAAACAGTTGTTTTTCTAACTATAATCAACCAGCCCTATATAGCTTTTCAACCTTAGTTTGATATTGTAAATGTGGATTTAAAAAAAATTAGGTTCAAATATTATTTTAGCCAGGGTTCTCAGTGTCTTAGTCTAACTGAATATCTCAAATGAGAATGTTAGATACAAAGGCATATGTTTGAGCAGCAGAGGATGGAAGGCAATGTTTTTGGTGCTTCTTCTTCTTATGTGAAGGGAGAAATTCCAAAATTTTTTTCTGGATAGTACGTAGTAGCTTTGGATTTTTCCTTTCAGTGTAGTATGATCAAGAAGGTAGTCATTAAAGTAGAAATTGGAAAGACAAATAGCATAGAGAAAGGCTGATATTTTAACCAGTTGAGAATTTCACTGTATAGACTGATAAGCCATGCTGATTAATTGATTAAAATATCTAGAAAGAATGACTTGCCAGTAGTCATTGCACAAAAAATGTTGACTTGAAAAATGACACACAGGTATCTCAGATCATGATTTCCTTCTCTGCCTTTCCGGCACTATGAAAATCCCTCATGGGTAACACAAGTGTTAAATTTGTATTCCTATGTTGAACTAATCGGCATTTGAATGCACATACATTTTAAAGAATAAAAATATCCAGTGAAAAGGGAGATTGTCAGAAAGATTATCAAGATTACCTTGACCTATGGGGTATCCTGGCAGAATTTTCATGTCTGGGCTTACTCTGATTTAAGACACCTTTCACAGGTAAGGATCTTGCAAATGGGGTTTCTATTTCTCCGTAGAACAGCCTCTGTAAATTTCCTGGGAACTCCAGCAAGTTAATCTCTGCTGCTGCTGTTTTCTGGTAGACCTCTCAAATACGAGATAGGTAATCTAGGATGATTCATTCCTCTCCAGCTTTCACACATTCTGTTGTGATGAATGTTCAAGAAATGCATCGATGTTCTGCCGTGATAATAAAGTTTTTGGACTGGTTTTGCAAATCTTTTACCTTAACCAAGGAAACACCGTAATACTCAAGTGCCAGAGAGCATCACAGTCAAATTAGATTGTCTGCAGCTGGAAAGCAATTTTTGCCAGGAAGATATAGGCTGACATAAATGAGGTGAAAAACCGATGAAGATATGCATGTTTTCTGTTTGAGGTGTATATTAACAGTTTTGATGTAGTGTTTTCTTTGCACAGCTTTAGAAATGGACTTTTTTTATGGTTTTAATCTAAGTTAAGGTTGGGAGGGCCTAAGGCAGATAAAACAAAACATTTGAATAATTGAGTAATATTCAGACAAGCCTGAACAATGAATAAAGTAGTGAAATTCAGTCAGATCTATAAAGAAGTAGAATAAATCTTTCAGGCTTTCCTCATAAATATTCATTTACACAGAAAACAACAAATACTATGCATGTTCATGTGTCTGCAGGTCTATTAAGTGCCAAAAGCCCAATATCTAATCTCCATAAAACAAAAACTAGCTAATTTCCATAACACACAAACCATGAGGGAATGCCTTAGATTACTTAACTTTACATTTCCTTCATTCATTTTTAGGTATCTACTCCTGTTAGCTCCTACTGGTACATATGTTTGAGATCCTGGGAATGCAGTAAGTTATATTTATGTTACTTTTTTTCATGATTTCTTTATTAAACATTTATTATGTAACTAGTATGTGACAAAAATATCTGAATTGGAAGTGAGCCCTAATACTACAGAGCTATTGACAAAGAGGAAATCTAAAACAACTAATGGAATAGCAGCAATGGAAAGTGGAACATTAAAAAAAATTATAGAGAACCATCCAAAAAACATTCAATGCAATTTTATAGGGAGGTGAGATTATTTATACCTGAAGTTAAAATGTTTTATTTAAATTTTATTTGAACATGTTAATACTTCCCAATGATTTAAAACCCAACTAAAGTGAGATCTGTACAATTCTTTAAATGAGTGCTCTGTAAATGTTTATTGATATACTTCAATGGGTATGTTAAATTTCAGATTGTATTCCAATTTTAGTTTAGAAGGAGGGAAGCCTTGTGAGAGGACTCAATATCTTTCAATTTGGGTTAAAGCCGTTATGAAAGATTCCATTTCATCTTTATTTACATGGAGCTTTATTCCTTTAATGTTAATAACTCAAAAATTAAACAATAAATACAGGATTTGTCGCATATTGGTCATCTTGTGACAAAATTTCATTACTTTTGTTGAACTTTTTATTGCTGTCAAGATACCATTTGAGAGTGACACAAAAACTAATTTAAATAATTATCTGATTTTTACCTGATATTTATTTTATCTAAAGAAAAATTGTTTCTATCATATAAAAGGATAATTCCTTCAAGTTATTATTTATTGCTCACTAGTGAAAATTTGTGAGAAAACTGTTTTATTATGGAGTTTGAAACTATATCAATGTATATCACCAAAGAGAGAGGTTTCTTTAAGCTATTATTTCACAATATTTTATTATTATAAAATAGTTCCAATGATCAAATTTTCTTTCAATAATTATTAAAAGCAGATGAATATCTTTAGTTTAATTATAGACAACAAATTTCTTTATTTGTAAAAAAAGGGGGACGAAAATTAATGAATTATTCTAGATACAACAACATTTATTTTAAGAAACAATATGGATAAATTAAAAAGCAAAGGCAGACTTTTCTTCAGGTATAAGGAGTAGCCCCAACATTTCTCACATTTTAGTTTAGCTACTAAGTTCTTATTCAGATCAATATTTGGTCTCTCTGTAAAGCTCTTTAATACACGTTCACACATGTGTTTGAAAAATGAATAAAATGGAGGAAGAAATTACATATCTTCAATTCAATTTCTATAGGTTAATTTCAGCTCATTATATGAAATGATATCCCTGATACATATTTTCAGCTGTACTTCCACATCCTCATCATCCCACAGACATATATATGTATAAGGTTTATATATATATCTGATTAGTGTTATACTCAAAAACACATTTTTGTTTTTCCAAAAGTGCCTAAATGTCTAGAAATAACTGCTCTTCTGCAATATTCTATTACAATTCCATATGAAATGATATGATTTTCACAGCAAGATTAGATTTGGCTTTATTCTCAAAAAGAATAGAAATACATCATATTAACGTAAAACTAGACAAAGTCTCCCTTAATCTAATTTGTCATTCCAGAAACCCATGTGGAATTTTCAAATGTTTATGACCCCATTGCCCACTCAAGGTAAAGTATAGGCTCTTTCCATAACCCTGGAAAGTGTTCATTTTCATTCCATCCTGTAGTCCCCAGTCCATAGACAATCACTATTTTGTTTTTGATCAGCATAGATTAGTTTTGCTTCTTCTATAGATTGTAAAATACAACAGAGCTACCATATACACAAATATATATATTACATATAAATTACAGACAAAATTCTAGCAATCACAATATTATGTAGCTTCTTTTCTCAACACAATGCTTTCTATATCCCATCCATGTTGTTACATGTTTCAGTTATTTATTCCATTTTATTGCTGAATGGTATTTCAATTATGTGACAAATCTACAAATTGGGTGATCACTCTCCTGTTACTGGACATTTAGGCTATTTCCTATGGGGGGCTATTTTTAATAAAGATGTTATGAATATTCTTGTGTGAACTGTCAATTAATTTTTAATGGATAAATAATAACTGTACAAAAAGAAACATACCTCAACATGATAAAGACAACACTTGACAAAACCACAGCTAATATCATACTTAATGGGCGAAATTTGAAAGCATTCCCTCTAAGCACTGGAACAAGGCAAATCTGACCACTTTCACCATTCTTCAACATAGTATTGGAAATCCTTGCTGGAGAAATCAGGCAAGAGAAAAAAAATAAAAGGCATTCAAATTGAAAAAGAGGAAGTCAAATTATTTCTGTCTTCTAATTATATGATCTTATATCTAGAAAGCCCTCAAGACTCTATCAAAACACTGTGATTTGATAAATGACTTCAGTAAAGTTTCAATATAGAAAATTAACGCACAGAAATTAGTAGCATTTCTACACATCAATAATGATGTAGTCAAGGACCAAATCAAGAAGGCAATCCAATTTGCAATAGCTGCAAAAAAAAAAAAAAAAAAAAGAGAGAGAGAGAACAAATAAAATATATATAAATATATTTTATAAAGGCAGTGAAAGTCCTTTGTAAGAACTACAAAACACTAATGAAAAGTTCATATATGACAAAAATAAATGCAAACATATTACCTGTACTCATGGATTAAAAGAATCAATATTGTTAAAATGGCCACATCACCAAAAGCAATTTATAGATTCAATGCAGCCTATCAAATTGCTAATATTATTTTTCACATAATTAGAAAAAAACAGGCTTAGTATTCATATAAAACCAGAAAATAGCCTGGATAGCCAAAGCAATTCTAAGCAAATAGAACACAGCTGGAGACAGCACATTACCTGACTTCAAATTATCTTACAAGGATATAGTAATCAAAAGTGCATGGTAGTGCGATAGAAACAGACACATAGATCAAAGAAATAGTGAACCCATAAATAAAATCACATTTCACAACCAACTTACCGACATTTATGTAAAGTCAACATAAATACACAATGGGGAAAAGATATCCTATTTGATAAATGCTACTGAGAAAACTGGATACCCATATGCAGAACAATAAAACTAGACCCATGTTTCTCACCATATACAACCATTAACTCCAGATAAATTAAACACCAAAACATAAGATCTGAAACTATAAAAAGATTAAAACAAAACAAAACAAACAAACAAAAAAACACTTCTAGACATTGGCCTAGATAATTTATGACCAAATCTTCTAAAGCAAACAAAACAAAAGCAAAATACACAAATGGGACTTAACTACACTACAAAGTTTCTGCACAGCAAAAGAAAAACAATAGATTAAACAGACAACCTACAGAATGGGAAAAAAAGGTTTTCAAAATGTGCATCCAACAAAGGGCTAATATCCCCAATCTACAAGGAATTCAAACAGCTCAACAACAACAACAAAATAACCCCAGTCAGATGTTGGCACAGGGTATGAACAGACATTTTTAAAAAAGGAAAAAATGCTCAGCAGCCAACAAACCTGAAAAAACGCTCAGCATCACTAGTCACCAGAGAAATGCGAATTATAACCACAATGAGGAACTGAAACTGGCCCAACTGTCCCACAGAATGCATACATTTTATTCAATAAACATCAAGATTGACTCTCCCTGGTCTTAAAACTTGAACTCACGTTTGTCTTATCTGAGTTTCTATATCAGCAAACCAACCCTTAGAGAAGAAACTGAAAATCATTATATCACCTCATCCAGACATTGAGGCTCCAGACCAATCATCATGATTTCTTCCTTATCCTTCCCTAATTTTTCTTTTCCCTGTATGTAGTTACATTCCTTCCTTGCTATATAAATACCCAATTTTAGTCAGTAGAAAGATCCCACTGCTGGATATATACCCAAGAAGAAATAAATCATTATAACAAAAATATACTTGCATTCATATACTTATCATAGCACTATTGACAATGGTAAAGACATGGAGTCAACCTAAGTGTCTATCAACAGAGGATTGGATAAAGAAATTGCGATGTATATCATGTAATACTACTTAGCCAAAACAAATAATAAAATTAGGTCCTTTGTAGCAAAATAGATGCAACTGAACACCATTATCTTAACTGAAATAACTCAGAAACAGAAAGCCATATAGCACATGTTCTCACTTATAAGTGGGAGCTAAACAATGGGTACATATGTACACACAGATTGGGAAAATAGATATTGGAAACTACAAAAGTGGAAAAGTGAGAGGAGGGTAAGGGTTGCAAAATTACCTTTTGGGTACAAAGTTTACTATTTGGATGATAAGTACACTACAAGCCCAGACATCACCACTATCAAATATATGTGCACAGAAATCTCATTTGTACCCCCTAAATATATAAGAGTGCAATTGCTGGGTCATAGGTATGTATTTATATTTTTAAGAAACCAAGAAACCTTTTCGGAACATAATATATTTTGGTTTTAGTTTCAATGTTCTTGATAATTAATCATGCTGGGCATCTCTTCATGTGTTTACTGGCCATTCATATGTGTTTTTTTCTTGTAAGTGTCTAAATCTTTGCACATTTTTTATTGGGTTATTGGTCTTTTTACTAGTAATTTATAAGTGTTCATTGGATACCCTGATGCAACTGGTACAATGTCAGATATATGTATTGTGGTTATTTTATTCCATATGTAGCATTTTCATTTTCTCAATGGTTTATTTTGATGAACAGATTTTTTCTATTTCAAGTACAACTGATCTTTTTTTGTTTGTTCATTCTACCTCTCTGTAAGAAATACTTTCCAACCATAAAGTTATGAAGATATTTTTTCTCTTTCTGTTAGAATTTTTCCAGTTATTGTCTTCACCTTTCTGTCTATGATTCATCTTAAAGTGTATGGTGTGAGATAGGGATCATGGGGTGAAATTTATCCCTTTCTTTAGGATATCAAGGTGGTAAAATAGAGAAAAGAAAGGTTTTTCAATATTTGTATTATACTGTTGCCTTTGTTGAAAATCAATTTAGTGAATATGTGTTAATCTATTTCTACACCATCTATTTTGTAACATTGACATTAAATTGTGAATCCCTACAGCAATATCACACTCCCTTGATTTTTTTTAAGATTTATAGTACATTTTAAAATCACCTAATATGTTTTCTTACTAATGAATGTACTTGTCTAAAGTCTGTTGGCTCTGAACCCATTGACACCATATTGTAGACCATGATGTCTCTCAGAAAAACATTTTAATAGTTATTCTTGAGGAACTGACTATATAAAATGGTTTTAAAATCTAAGAAGAATAAATAGCTCCAAAGATATGGATTTGTATATAGATAAACACACTGAATAGATGCATGAATGGCTAAATTTCAGACAAAATTCTAGTAATCACAATGAACACAAGCTGTTGCTACTTCATCAGTGAGCCATATAAAAATAATTTTAAGATTTGTTAGGTTAAAAAAAAAAAACTTAAAAAAAATCTTGTTTTGCTTCTTAAATCTCCTGTCCAAGGAGATTTCCTAAAGTGTCCTAAACTGATTCCTTCTCCCAGCCCCACTTCTCCACACACATATATTTCATTTCTCCAAAACTTGGTATTTTCAGTTTTCCCTTTCCACAAGTGTATCCTTAACTTCCCACACCCAATATCTGTTTTCTTTTCTTTGTGTGGAAAGCTTATCAAATTATGCATGCTTAAAAGCAAAACAAAAACAAAAATCTAACCTCTCAACATTAATAAAAGTTACAATCATGTCCCCAACTTACTGCTTTATCTTTTTCCTCTATATTTAGTTATGGTTTTTGAAATATTAATTAATATTCATTTATGCCATTTACACAATCACTTGTCTTCAGATTCTCTTTCAAAATATTTGGCAATGTTTTTTCTTATTTAGCTGGAAGACCCCACTTTATTCTAAATTTTTTTCTATGTCTTTCTATTCCCCCTCAGGATTTGGAAAAACATTTTTCTTCAGATTACTTCATTTTTTATTAAACCAAGTGCTTTGGAATATGTATAATTTCTCTTAAACTGATGATGAATACTTTGGAAAACTGTATGCCTGGATTTAGATTGGTATGTAGAACCTTTCAATACGTAACACATGAATTTTACTGATAAGTGCAAATCAAAAATTAATGAAATACAGTCTTGCTTTCAAGAAGTTCACACTCTAATGGAGAAGAAAGTAATTTACATATTTAATATTTGATAGTACATATTTAATTTCCATAATTTAAATTATGACACTGTCATAAGTTTTACAACAAATGTGGAGCACAGTGGAGTCAACAAAGTTGCCAATTGCAAAAGGATAACAATAAGGTCTAAATAGATGAAAATATATATTTGACCTGATACTTTAAGGATAATTAGTTTTTTTCCTCCAGTAGATTAATAGGTCAAATAGCAGTCAAAGTAGAGACACAGATACAGGCATGTATGCACATATGTATACAAAGGAAGACAAAGATGCTGAGGCTGGACCATAAACATATCTGATAATTTCTGAGAACCTACTAGAGTTTAGTTGACAACCAATAAAAGGCATATATGTTTGTATGTGTACATGTGCCCAGAAGAGTCAGGATATGATAGGAATGTAGATTAAATTTTAACTATGATAAAGCCTCACATAAATTTATAAGAATTTAACAGTATAATCTTTTATTTGTTGAAGGATTTAAGTAAGGGAGAAATCAGAAAACTACAGGATTAGGATGTTGTGGTGGGAGGAAGGGATTTTAAGTCTGCCAAGAAGGTGGATAAAAGACTAGAGGTCTAAGAAACAGGAAGCAGGCAGGACACTTAGAATAGTAATCCCCAAACATCTCTGATCATAAGATCCAGCCAAGGCTTTT